>CM062811.1:351966418-352132506 GCA_031772625.1 Pinus tabuliformis
ATAACACCTTTAATTGTAACATTACTTAAATAGTGTGATAATATCACTTGTACATATTTTGAATAATGTTGGGAATGTAAGATAGTACACAATGCCAAACAATGCATGAATGTTGATTCGAATTGATGTACGTTGTTCCAATAGCCATTTCCCAGGTTGGAAGAGCTACAAAAAAAATAATTATGTCGAAGATAATGAAAAAGATTCCTTCCTCTATGTTTCCCTTTTTCTCACATGGAGAGAAACATCTTCGACATTCAAGGTGGTAGGAAAAACAATATAATTAGGGTACACAACCCTAATTATAATATAACACATAATATATTCAAATATAAATGTTCATGAGAACTCATAATATAGATAATATGTTATATTATAATTGTTCATCTCCCGAAATAACATACTTAGGATGGGGTTGTTAATATTGTTAATATTCATTATTTTCCTTTCTGTCTCCTGCCACCTTTCCACCCATTTTTGTTCCTGACAAATTTTGAATAGCCATAATTATATTCCTAGCCACATAATTGTTATTTTTCCTTGTGTTAACTTCCCTACCAACATTACTTTCTTATCATTACAAATAGGAATTATTTTGAGCCCTCAATTTTCTTTGGACTGCCATTTCCATCCTTGAAATGCTTGCTTACTCTCTTAGTCTTCTTGATCTTTTAAGGTTTTGCATATTTTTTCAAGATTTCTAACTTATGCAGTTACTCAATGCTAGTGATGCCTCTTTAAATGGCATGCACTAGTGACTAAATTTTTTGATGCTCTCAAATTTTCTTAGTATTGGGTGCCTTTGAAAAATGCATTTAGCTTTTTCATTTCAAAACGTTTTAAACAGGATTACTTCATTTTGGTAACTATAGAGAATATAGTCTACGAAACATTGGACTTGAAAAAATATCCATTTGATTGTTATCTGATAGATGAGCCTTATTTCCTACAACATGTATAATGTCTTTCAGATAGATGGAAAATGCTCTCTCAGTATCATGCAAAGAAAATGAATTGAGCCTTGAGTTAAATTTGGTTCAATATTTTTAACATAGCAACATGTCAACCTCTTTGAATTTAAATGTTTAGATTTAGAATAGTTAAAATCTCCTTGATTCTACACTCAAATATTTATGAGATTGTGGATCTTCATCTGATACAAAAATTTATTCTCTTCAACTATGTTTTCGATGGATTTCAAGATACTTCTTTTATTGATGTTGAATACACATTATCTCTTTTTTCATTCAAAAGATAGCATTTGAATCTTTGTGTTCATAGTAATAGTGCTAAAGGATTTAGAGAAATCCTAGTGATGCAATGAAATGTAGCAATGCAGCTTAATTGGCGCTGGCCTTTTGATTGAAGAACTCACTTTAGAGTCTTCTTCAATAGTAGTTTTTGCAATGATAGAGGATATATGCATACAATGATCCTTTATGCCAATGTTGTACTTGATTATTTTATTACCTGCTAAGCCTTTTCATATGGAAATTGCAAATAATATGGTTCATATGATGACCTCATGGTGCTTCATGATGAGGGCCACTAGTAACAAAACATACAAATTTATAAGATCGGCTCCTTTAGACTTGATGAAAATTCTTTTTCTTTCATATAATTCTAGAGGTCTCATGGTTTTGCTTACTTCATAGACCAAATGTCAGCTAAATACATGAGTTATATTAATGTACATTGATGCATTCCATATAAATATTTAGATTCATAAGAAGCTTAATAATTTTGAGAGAATTCTCATAATTCTAATCTACAATGAGCTATACTCATCTTTCAACATGATTTGACTAGATATGAAAATGTCCAACAAGACTGTGTACATTTGAGATTATTTATTTGAAATATTATATATAGGATATATACATATGTACGTTTTTTTTCATAAAACTTTGGATTAAAGAATGAACCTTTGAATAATGAACCTAATTGATGTTGCTTGCTCATGAAGAAGATGAATTGATCTTGCAATTTGATGATCTTAATTTATTCTTGCTGCTTCTTGATTGCTTCAAATTCGAGAAACAATTATATGCTTCTTGTTCCTCTTCTTTACTCCTTCCAACTCCTGTATTCTCTCCCTTAGATAGTGCACCCAATTTCATATTCTCTATAATGTTTTAGGTTCTCCTTTGAAGTCACATTATTGAGAAGAATTTGCATTAATTATCCCTAATTTGTTTACCAGATATTCAAATGGTTCTCTAGCAAGAGGATTTGTTAATATATTTGCTATTTGTTATTTTTTGGGGATGCATTCTATATTCATAATTTTCTCAATCACTTGTTCTATGAGGAAGTGGTACTTTATAGGGATATGTTTAGTCTTTGAATGAAGCACATGATTTTTCAAAATTCTTATTGCACTTGTATTGTGGCACATTCATAGAAGTGGTACTTCATAGGGATATGTTTAGTCTTTGAATGAAGCACATGATTTTTAAAAATTCTTATTGCACTTGTATTGTGGCACATAATATATATAGGTTCACTAAAATTTACCTTCATATCTTGTAGAGTATGTTTCATCCGCAACACTTGTGTGCAACAAGCAACATCTACTGTTTATTAGAATTTTGTTGTAGATAGAGAAACTGATGGTTGTTTCTTACTTAACCATGCAACCAAAGACTTTCCTAAGTAGAATGCACTGCCACATGTACTTTTCCTGTCATCCACACAACCATCCATTGCTAATAGATGACTCTATTTAGGTGTTTATTTATATCTTGCCACTAATCTGAAAGCTAACATTACATCTGGTCTAGAGGTTGTTACGTATAGTAGGCTTCATTTGTAAAGATTTTGATCAAAATCAAGAAATTAATGATCTACAACTTGCATCCAATTTCCATTAGGGTTGAGACATGTTTACAATATTCCATTTGGAATTTTGTAAAGCTTTTGATCAACATCAAGAAATTGATGATCTACACATAACTTGCATCCAATTTCCATTGGGGTTGAGACATGTTTACAATATTCCATTTGGAATTTTTTCAACATATCTCTTAGATATTTCTCTTGATAAATGAATATACTTCCTGATTTTTGTAGAATTTGTAGACCTAGGTAAAATGTAAGCTATTCCATAATTGACATCTTGAATTCACACATCATCTCTTCAACAACCTATTTTACTAAATGATATTTATTGCTTCTAAACATAATATGATCCACATATACAACCACACTCAGTAAGTCATCTCCATCAACCTTTTTTCACATATTACTATCAACTCCTCCCTTGAAACCATGTTTTTGAAGATTTTTGTCGAACAAGTGGTGCTTGTTTAAATCCATACAGTTCCTGCTTTATCTTGAAAATATAGTTAAGATTATTTAATAATAAAAATCCTTCAAATTGTTCTATAGAGACCTCTTCCTCAATTTCTCACTTAAAAAAATAGACTTCACTTTCACTTGGTATACTTTGAAATCATTATAAAATTTTGTGCTAAATATTCATTTTTCCTTTTTGAAACCAATGTCGCAAAAGGAGTCGAAGCTTTGAAAGAATCTTAAGGTGTAAATAAATCAATCTTTCTTTGAAATCATCTTCAGGCGTAAAATAGAATGAATAATTTGTAATATGATGGATAGAGGCCACATAAGACTCAAGCGTGGAGGTTTTATTAGTAGCAGTAAAAGTAAGGGAAAAATTTCCACTAAAGATCACTTTTCCCATGGATAGGGAGACACGAATTTCCTCGTAGAGGAGATTACTGCCCTGCAATTATTTTTTGCCTATGCATTTCCTGGTATTTTGAGTCCAATTTCACTCTTTGTTTTTGTGTCTGCGAAATGGCTTGTTTTCTCATAAGAATAGATTTTTATGGAAAAAAATTAGAAAATTAACATGGCATTTATTTGGCTTAGATGAATTCCTTTCCACATTTTATTTTTCAATCAAGTTGAATAAACTTCAACTAAATTAAATGTTTGTTGTCTGGTGACTAAATTCTTCGGAGAAGCTTGGTTAAATTCAAATCAATATACTCTATCTACCTGCATTCTTCATTAGTTTTTAAAGCAGATCATGATTACAACCCTTGAGTATGTTGATAAATTAAGAAAATGAAAAAAAATCAGGGGATTAAGTAATGTGGTTTTTTGGTTTTTTTACACCTGAAGAAATGGCAGGTATATATAGTAAGAGTAGGAGACTAGTGGGACCAAACTCTTGGATCATATCCATAGGCTTTTATATATATATATATATATATATATATATATATATATATATATATATATATAGACAATAAAATTACAAAGGATATGAAACGAGGCGTTCATTAGGCTAAAAAGTGCCCATGAAAAGTTGAGCATGAGAAGAAATTACTAATAGTGTTATCAATTTGTAAAATCTCTTTTAGCTTCATGAAAATACAAATAGAAAGTGATCATAATCAAGAAGAAAACATTAAATAAATATTACATAAAAGAAAATGAAAGAGAGGAGAGTGCAAGGAAGCATCAATTTGTAAAGGTGCTTTTAGCTACCTGAAAATACAAATAAAAATACAGAATTATTAAGAAGAAAACATGAAATAAATATCACATAAAAGAAGAGGAAGGAGAGGAGAGTGTATGGAAGTATGTAGATATTTAATATGAGGAGGAAGATGGCAAGCATGAGGAATTGAGGAAGAGGTTGATATAGGAAAATTCGAATTTTCCTCGAAATTCACCACACAACAAATCACTTCATCATCAAGCTTTTAATTTTTTTACAAATGTATTTCATATACAAATCTTCTTCACTTACACTGAATTCTAGAGCATGCACAAATCAAAATTCTTCCATTCATACAAAGACAATTAGTGAGCACCACAAATATATGAAACTCTTTTTCATTAAATCAAATATGTACATATACACACTAAAAAACCTCTCATTTATCTCCATTCTCTCTCTATGGCCCGATTCTACATAGTTTTGTCCAATAGTTCTCATTCAGGCTTACAATGATTAA
The DNA here is from genome assembly GCA_031772625.1 of Pinus tabuliformis. NCBI lineage: Eukaryota > Viridiplantae > Streptophyta > Pinopsida > Pinales > Pinaceae > Pinus > Pinus tabuliformis. Next base: position 351,971,410 of record CM062811.1, read on the forward strand.
ATAAAAAGTTACAAGATAATTATATTTTATTGTTGAAAATAGCAACAAGAAATGATAAAAATAGAAATGCTGAAAATAGCATTGCTATAAATATAATTTTAGGATATACTCCATCTCTTTTAAAAATAGCATCAAGAAATGATAAAAAAAGAAATGCTAAAAATAACATTGCTATAGATAGCATTTCAAGAGATATTCCAATTTTGATTTGTCCTTGAATCAAAATTGAGAATTAAAATTCGAATTTAGTCTCAACAACTATTTGAAAAATAATTAATTAATTCATCTTGAGTTAATTGGTTGGAGAAAATCAAACATGAAGTCTTTGTGAAGACATGCAACAATTATCCCTTTGATTGAGGAAGTTATCCCTTAATTAAGGAGATAAGGATGAGTTGTATTTGAGTTGTAATTAGTTAGCTTAGTTAATTGAGTTAAGTCGAGTTAGATTAGTTCCAAGTGGTTTGTTGAACTGATTGTGAGTTCAATTAGTTAATGCATGTACGCATGCAACTAGCGTGCTTTAGATAACTGAATATTCTCTCATAAATAACTCATGCATATCAGTTCAAACAAAGATTCAGTTGAGATTAAAGGAAGGGACAGTGTACTATCAGTTGCTAGGATTTTCCTATAAGAAAATCTGTTGCATGCACAGGGAATTCATTCCTTGAGGATTATGCAGTTACTACCGAGGTTAGAGCAGTGTGTGAGGTGACAATCACACAGGTGGCAGCTCGAGGATCCAGGAGAATCTCCACAAGGAAATAGGAGGCTTGCAAGACTTAAGGAAGGCATATGTGTTGTCTATTATGTCTATGAGTAGTAGTGTGAGGGATTGTACTGAGAGCTGGATAGCTTGTGAGCTAATGCTTTGTGTAATCCTGAGATATTTCCACTTGTATGATAATACATATAGCGGGGTTTTTAGCTGAGGCTTTCCCCGGAGTATTCTTCTGTGTTTCATGTGTGATTGAATCTTCTTCTCTGTTATATGTGTTCTGTTTGAACTTGCTCAAATCGATTAAGCTTCTGCAAGTTTGATTGTAGAAGTAGATTAAGTATTTTGTTTTAGTACATTGTATAATCAGTTTAATCTATAGTGATAATTTCTACATTTACTAAATCCATAAATCACTCTGTGAGTTATTCCTAAAGAACTCATGATTTATTCATTAAATCTCTCATGATTTATTCCATAAATCTCTCATTCTTTTTAGGGCAACTCAACTTTTTTCCTTATGGAAAAAATATCTTTTATCCATAGATTTTCTAAAACTATTCTATAATAATTAAAAGAAACTAAGAATATTTACAATTAAGGAATTAGAATTCCTTTACAATATTGAAGTCTCTTTTGGATCTTAGAATTCCTTTTCTTCAAAAATCTTGATGGATTGGAAGCTCAAATTCTCATGCATCAGACTCCCAAGGTAGAGAAAAATTCATGACCTCCTCTTCATGGGTCATTAATTCCACATTCCTCTTGGATCCAAAACATTGTACTGTAACTGATCATGTGATTCTTCATATTGTTGCTCTTTTGTTATCGCTATCTTTTCTAACCTTCCATTGATCCGGATTTAAATAGGAATGCAACAAATTATAGAGATAACCATATACACAGAGATGCAGTGGAAATAGCAATTCATTTCATTAATGTAAACTACTGAAATATGCTTACAAACAGAAATGGAAATAAACCAGCTACGACGATGGTAGCTTATCTCTGAGAAGAGATGTGGTGGCTACATGCCTCTAAACTATGTTACAATGACGCTTTAAGGCCTATTTATTGTTGAGAAACAAAGGAAAACCCTTAACATCCCAGAACCTAACCCTAGAAGATGAAACACCAAATTGTGGGCCCCATTTTGGGTAAGCTGGTACATCAACTTCCTGGGGTCGTAACTTTGGCACCCGATCTTTGTTTGACACTTACAATAGCTCGTTAGAAAGATCTATCCAAGAACTACAACTTTGGGAAGAGCAACATCGGTCTATGGACCCATGTTGCTCCTAGATGTCCCAAAAAAACATCGTTTAGGGCCTCAAAATGGCTCCAAAAGTTCAGGACCCGAAAAACTGCTAAAAATAGTAAATTGTGCTACAATTACGAAAACTGAAAAACTAAAAGAGATAGTTGTGGAGGTCCAAGTGGTATATATGGGTGGCCACCAACATCCACCTGGATCATTCCTCCCCCCTTAGGAAGCAATATTCCATATTGCGTTGAGTTCCTCCATCTGCTAAACTTGGTCCCTGGTGAGTTGTTTTGCAATCTCGGATGTGCCCAGTAATGGTGCAGGCAAACGAATGGAGTAATGCTGTGATCCAAAGCATTGTTTCCCACAGCCTTGGTAATGATGTGAGGACCAGGTCGGAGTGGTCTGAGCTTCTGATGGGCTCTTGTGGGGTGTCCTTTCTGTAGATGCAACAAGACTTTTTCGCCCACCTGAAACTTGTGTGGTACCCCTGTGGGTGAGGAGAAGTTGTTCCTATGTTCTGTCATGATCGTATCCCTTTGTTGCTGCTGCTGCATGGGGGAACCCTTTGGGGGGGTCATGGATGTGGTGACGATCTTCCCCTTACTTTGGGAGCGAACTAGACAGAAAATGAATTTTCTAGTCTCGAAGATGAGCTTGGCGCCTTTCTTGGCAATGATCAAAGATGTGGCGGTAGATGGGGCTACCTCCGGTATAGTGTATAATGAATTACACAAAGAAATAATGACAGCATGATGCCTTGAATCATACACAACATGTCACCTCCACAAGTATGGCTGGCCTAATAATACATCACAAACATCTAGAGGTGAAACATCACACAATACCTTGTCTGTGAAGGGCTTGATGCTATAGGGAAGGCGACATTGCTGGCAAACTCAGAGATCTCATCCTTGGTGAAACCACTCGATACTGTACGACTGCAGGTGTGGTGTAGTTGGTAGGCCCAACCGCTTCACGACCTCTGCTAAAATGAGGTTCTTTTGGCTGCCACTGTCGACAATGAATTGCAGCGGTGAACCCTTCACCCACGTCTGTCAGTGGAAAAGATGCTCCCCCTCTTCTGGATTTTGGGCTCATTCTTCTGGATCTTGGTGGTGGCAACAGTGGTGCTGGGCTCCAAGTCAATGATTTGCTTCCCTTTGCCATTCCCCTTGTCGGGTTCTAATTCAGGGTCGGAACATGCATCTGATTCTAAAGCCTTCAACTCAGCCACTAGCGATTGCTTGGTCCGACACTCACTTGTGTTGTGAGTGGGGCTCTTGTAGAACTCACACCACTTTCCTATGTCCTCCTTCGACTTCGTGGCTTTGTTCATTTCTTGTGGCTTCGACAGGTTGTCTTGTGTCACCTTGCCTTGGCTTTGTCCTTTGGTCTTCGGATTTGTAGATCCAAAGTCTAGCTTATTTTGTTTAAACTTTTGCTCGATTTTGACAGCGTATCGGTATGCCATGCCGAGCGAGGAGATGTTCAGGAACTCCATCTCGTCTTGGATGTACTTGTGTAGGCAACCACAATATTTGAGTACTAAATGCAGCTCAGAATCCTTGATACCCAACTGTGTGCGAAGGGTATAAAAAATGTTTGTGAACTCTGACATATCTTGGTCCCTTACCTATCGTAGCATGGTCCACTTTATGTAGTTGTCCTCATAACTTTTGACAGGGTAGTACTGCTCCTTGATGGCATCCCAAAATGAATTCCAAGTGGGTGTAGCTGAAAATAGTGAGCCAGTATTTTCATCCTTCTGCTCACAGTAGGTTTCCCACTAATCCTTGAGGTGGGGGGCTTAAAGGGTGTGGCATTTCCAGAGTAGCTGTTGGAAGCCGATGCGTCGCCTTTGGGTAGTCGTTGAAGAATCTGGGCAAAGTTGTCCATCATCATGTTCCTTTGTCACTCGAGGGCTTCTTCGAGCAAGATTTTGATAGGATCTCCTACCCCCTTGTCTTTCTTTTCATCCATCATGGGATACCATCGAGATTTTGCGAGGCTGATCTTGCAAAGGTTCAACTAGATTGAGCCCTAGCTCCTTATATCCCGACCTCGTTGGGGACATGCAAAGAAAAACAGAGAAAAAGTAGGCCGCTCTGATACCACTCATCCGGATTTAAACACGAACGCAACAAATTACAGAGATAACCATATACACAGAGATGTAGCGGAAATAATACTTCATTTCATTAATGTAAAATACTGAAATATGCTTACAAACAGAAATGGAAATAAACTAGCTAGGGTGATGGTAGCTTATCTCTGAGAAGAGATGTGGCAGCTACAAGCCTCTGAACTGTGTTACAATGAGGCTTAAAGGCCTATTTATTGTTGAGAAACAATGGAAAACCCTTAACATCCCAAAACCTAATCCAGAAGATGAAACACCAAATTGTGGGCCCCGTTTTGGGTAAGTTGGTACATCAACTTCCCGGGGTCGCAACTTTGGCACCTGATCTTCGTTTGACGCATACAATATCTCGTAAGAAATATCTATCTGAGCACTACAACTTTAGGAAGAGAAACATCGGTCCATGGACCCATGTTTTTCCCAGATTTTGTAAAAAATGTCATTTAGGGCCTCAAAACGGCTTTGGAAGTTCAGGACCCGAAAAACTACTAAAAATAGTAAATTGTGCTACAATTATGGAAACCAAAAAATTGAAAGAGACAGTTGTGGGGGTCCAAGTGGTACAGGTGGGTGGCCACCAACATCCACCTGGATCATCCATGTTTCCAAACTTTATGTTTTAGTTTTCCACTCTATTTGTTATGCACTCTTGTATAGTCATTTGCCTCCTACAGTTGAATGCTCTTCTTACATCATTGTGCAATTTATCTTGCACTTTCATCATCAGTATTTTCATCTTGTCAATTTCCATGTCCAAATTTTCCTCTTGGTGGTACATGTTAATATTAGCACTCACTTGTAACTGAATCTCTTAATTTAAAATTTTTATGAACTCAATGGTTATTTCATCCTTTTCATAAATTCTTTGCTAACACTCTTTATCTTCATGCATCTTTTCCAAGATGTTTAAGACACTTGAATGTCTTCTCCCTTGTTGTTCCACAACTAATAGATGATTTCCTTCTTTAAAATTATCATTTGCACTTCATCTTTATTACCTCCTTCATAGAAAATTCCGTGCTTTATATCTTCTTGTTGAAAATGAAAAAAAAATTAATCTTTATGAGACAAACTTGTCCCACCTTCCATCATCTTATATTCTTTTGTATGCATCAATTGTTCATTGTCATCATCTGGCTTTACATCTATGGATGTAATCTAATGTTGTTTCAACCATATTTCAAATAATTTGATTTCCTCCTCAAATTCCATAAGAATTGAATCTGAATGTTGATCGTGATCATCTACTTGATCCTTATTTTGGCTCTTTGTATAAGCCAACTTTCTCTTACTCAATACACTAACACCTTCCTGCAATTGTGCACCATCAACTTCATTTATCCATTGTGTGTAATTTCCACTTTGACTGCCTACATGAAAAAATGTTGTATTATCTTCTTTCATAACATAATTTTTCTTCTTTTCTTCTCTATTGCCTTTGGAAATCATATCTCCACTTTGTATAACAATTTTAAATGACTTCCTAGCTTCATCAACACCTGCAACCGTACACAAATCATTTTTTTTTAAATCATAAGACTCTATGGTCTCATTTGATGAGTTCCTCATACTTCTTTGAACTTTCCACATAGTTCAAAAGATCTTTTGTATATCTCTTCTCATCATCCTCATCACTACCCTCACCAAGTAATGGTCCGTGCTCTTGTTCACAAATGTACAAATTCATCTTGGCTTCCTTGAGTTCTTGACTCCTTGCTAAATACTCAATCTATGTTTCAACTTAACATGCAACCTGTTCCACTTCACCTTTTTGGGTAGCACCCATCCACATCTTTGGTATTCAACATCTTGTTGTAGCATCTTCATAAGCACATTCAACTGTGCTTCATCTAAGTCATCTCTTTCTGAAATTACTCATCCCTCGTTTTCCTCATGCCAATTTCTTTGACATTTTCTTTTATCTTATTGTGACTTGTCACTGAACCCTTGACATGACTACTTCCTTCTTTCTTGAAATCTCCTTGTCCACTTGTGAGCTGAAATCTAGCCAACACCTCACCAAGCTATCTCCTCTAAACTTGGCCAATGATTCACTTCACTTAAACCTTCCTTCTGAGTACTTCTTTCTCTCTTTGATGTTGCATATAGCTTACTCACTTACTCAGAACTTCCAATTGTCCTCTTCTTCTTCAACAATTCATCCTACTTTTGAATTTCACAATTCCTTCTCTTGAGAACTCTCAATGCTCCCTCTTCCTCTATCAAAAATACACTTGTTGTAATGGCTTCTATCTACACATTAATTAATTTTAAAACAAAACACAAGACCAATAGCTTGTTAGATCTCAATAAATATGCTCTTCCATCCTTTGCATAAACTCCTATGTGCTATGCTCATGCAAAAAAAACCTTCTCATTGACATTTATATTTCCCAAAGAGCATATCCTTGCTATGATACCATTTGATGCAAGGAAATATTCAATTTTCCCAAAACATTTTGCAAAAATATTTCATATAAAAATTCTACTTCACCTAGAGTGAATTCTAGAGCATGCACAAATTAAAATTCTTCCATTCATACAAAGACAATTCGTGAGCACCACAAATAAATGAAACTATATGTCATTAAATCAAATATGTGCATACACATACACTCAAAAAACTCTCTTTTCTCTCCATTCACTCTCCATGGATGGATTCTACATACTTTTGGCCATTAGTTCTCATTTAGGCTTACAACTATTTATTTATTAAAGCTCTCATGATTTATTCCATAAAAATCTCATGCTTTTCAAGGCAACTCAACTTTTTCCTTATGAAAAAATTCCCTCCTATCCATAGCTTTTCTAAAACCATTCTATAATAATTAAAAGAAATTAAGAATATTTACAATTAAGGAATTAGAATTCTTTTACCATATTAAACTCTCTTTCGAGACTTTTCTTCAAAATGCTGGGATTGGAAGCCTTATGGAATTATCATCTGGTTCATGGAAAAAATACAACACATACAGAAATGAAGTTCATACAGGTAGGGGTATCTCACATGAACATCATCAATAGATATCTTTCTATTCATAGTGTTACAAGGAGGAATTTTCCATTAGTGGGTATTGCTGCAATAACTAACAAACATGAAGAAGTATCTCCTCCATAGGTATGATGAATAACTGACATCTGTAAGTAAGGATGGTTGAAAGCAAACATGTAATGTATATATTTACTTTACAAAATACCTTGTTGGTATCTACTCCTCGAATATTATCTATGGACCAATACCTAAGATAATAGAAAACATGAATTTAATACTGTTTGCAAGATGTAACTAATGACATTATCGTGAATAGAACAGTTTTACGAATTGGCGAAGAAAAAAAAAAGTGGACTTTGGACAGTTCCAAACCAAATGACATTAAGGATATGATTACTAAAACACCAAGGTGTGGTTCATGTTTGAAGCCAAATGCAAATATTCAAAACTTAGCCATACGTGTCAATCTCCAAAGGATGATTTACCTAGTGGTTTCACAATTAACCAAGTCATATATATGGAATAATTTTGTTTAGGTGACAATGATAGACAATGCATAGAGAGATTATCGAGCAAATTTAGGGGTGGATTTGAGATTATGCAGTCATCACTTAGAAGGACACTTCATTGGCACATTAATGTTTCAATGACGAGGCAGATTTCAATGTTTCTGTTTTACATCGACTTTATCTTTGTTAATTCTCATTCTAGGAGTTGATTGGTTAAATTGGCACAATAATTCACAAAGAAATGGTACCAAGGACTAGCTCTAAAAGGGAACATGGAAAAATATCGAAGAGATGCAAACCAAAGTTTCAAAACTTGTCGATCTCCCTCAATTTTCAAGCTTTCCAGGTTGTTGATGTTTATTAGTTTTTCATGTCCAGGTTTATGCTTACCGACTTTTGCACATTATTTTCCAATTTTTGAGGTGACAACCCTCAGTGTGTTTTTCCAAATGCCAAGTTTTGCAACATTGATTCAATCTTCAAAGCATGCAAAACTAAATTCTTATAGAAAAGCTTACGATTGCTAGCTGCTTTGACGACACTGATGAATGAGTTCAAGCCCATTGACAGTGACGACACTGATGAATGATTTGCTCCCATCCAAACAAGTCCAAAAGACCGCATTCAAAATTTTTAGAAAATATAGCACATTTAGGTTTTTAGAAGCAGTATTTTGTCTGAAAACGTTCTCGATCATCGCTCTGCCTTCAGTCATCCCATCGCACTGAATTGAAGGATCATCGCTGAAGCAAAGATTAGGAACAATCACAACGTTTCCCTCTCTCGGCTTGCCGTAGCCCTCCAGATTTTTTGTGTATCATTTGAATCGAACAACAGTTTATGTGTATCATTTGAATCCAACTATGTTTCTTGCTCTCAGGTAAATAATTCAATTCGTAATGAAGCACATGCATTTTAGTTCGGTTATATATGTTGTGTATCAATATGCGTAGGCTTTGAGGTTATTTGTATTCCCACGACAAGGAACTACTTGTCATATTTTTGGCATTAAAAAATCCACGTAAATTCACATTTCACAGAAATTCCATTGCTCTTCCAAAATATGAGCCTCTTTTGTCTCTGCAATTTTTTAAAACCTGCCACTTGTGGTAGCTTCTTCTTCTTCCCAGACTCTAAGGTACCAGGGAGATTTCTCGTTCTGTAAATAATTTCCATCTGCAAACCCTAAAACTCAAACTCTACCCAATTACATTGAATGTTTCTTGTTTCCACCTGCAAACCCTAAAACTCAAACTCTAGCTATATCAGGCTCAGGAGTTTTCCTAAACCCTAACCCTACCCCTAACGTATGGCCCAATTACATTGAATGTTTCTAGTTGACATGTTGCAAAAATAAAAGGGTTCCAAAAAGATGAATATATGTATTGCACGAAATAATTTATTTTCCTGTATACTATGAAGGAAAGCACATATGCGAGTGAACATATATGTATCAAAATAGTTCATCTTTTTTGACAATAGTTTATCTCACAATTTCATTTGGCAATTTTGAACATGCACATTTTCTTTAGATGGCATCTAATGGTATTCACATTTTGTTTGTTTTTTTTCGATTCATGTATGGTAAGGATCTCAAGAACAAATAGGGGAGTTTGGGGAATTAATTAACCTTATTTTTAATTTTATAGGCATATGTTTTTAATTAATTAATATTAATTTTATTATATTTTATTTTTTTATAAATAATTTGATTTATTAAAATCATTTTTAGATAAATTGAATCTAAAAACACAATCTAAAAACAAAAATTTAGTGGGTTAAAAAAAAGTTTGCTATAAAATAAATTGTATTATATAATATAATTTCAAAAAAGTTATTAAAAAAGATAAGTAGACTAATAAACATATAAAACCTTGATTCTACGGTAATTCCAAATTCCAATTTGTCGGTACATATTTCATCTCATCTCTGCCTAATAACAGTGAGGAACATACATCATCATAACACCATCTCATCTCATCTCATCTCATCTCATCTCATCTCATCTCTGCCTAAAAACTGACCTGCAAATATCCAAAATCATGATAGCACCATGTAGGTAGTTCATTCTTATTTGGCATAACATGGATTATAGCCATCGATAAGCACTGACGTAGTATTAAATAACTTTCACTAACTAATACATTCCATGCTTTAACCAATGTTTAAAAAAAAAAAATACTCTTCCAAACCAACTTTTATCAAACTTTCAGTTTGTATCTCTTATTGCGAGAGAGACTGTAAGCAAAGTTAGGATAGAGAGTTTGAAATTTTAAAAATGCATTACTTCAAAAATTTTATATATATAAAAGTTTCTCGCTATATATAAGTTTCATTGTTGTCTCACATCTTATATAAACAAAAAGTTTAGCAAAAATTATTTCCACATGTTTGAATTAAACATAACTGTGCCACCTAAAAAGTGTTGAGTGACAAATGTCCTCTTCCCAGACAAATCTAAATTTTTTTGAAAATCCATCGAGAAATGTTGGGGGTTTCAGAATGGTGCCCTACATACACTATTCATTCCCTCCAATTTCTTCGGCGGTGAGTTGCTCGATCTGTGAATCGAATGTCAGCTGATTCGTTCAGCTTATTCCCATTGTAAAGACCACAATTCTACTAGTCCAGGTTTGAATCTTCTTTTTTCCTTTTGCAATTTAGTTTCCCCATGAATTTATACTGGTTTGAATGAGTAAATTAGATTTTCTCCATAGGTTTTTCGTCTCTGGTTGTTCAAATTCGAGGCTCTAGAGTTCCTGTGACGTGCCATTTATAAAATTTGTGCAGGGTTGGATTGGTTTAATATTTCCACTAAAACTGTCATATAAGCTAGGAGATGGCTGTAATGCATAGGATGTTACAGAGTCTTTTGCATTCATTCATGTATGCTTTCCCCTGCTTTCAAGTACCACAACCTTAGGAGATCCCTGCCAGGCTTTCAGAGAACGAAGGGTTTTAAGAAATAAAGGGTAGGCAAAAGCGTAGACATAAGTAGTGTGGTTTGAGCACCAGTAGATCTTGAGCCAGAACCCACATATCCGTAACTAGTTCCAGCACCCGATCAAAACTACAGCGGAGGAAACAAGGACAGGCTGTGATAGTGATGCACAGGGTTCCCAAGAGGTTGTTTTCATACTTTTTCCACTCTATATGTTGCTGCGAATGGATGCTCTGGGGTTCCCTAGAATTTGTTTGTTTATTTCCCTCTCCATGTGTTCAGTAAAATTGACTTCTTTAGTTCAGTGCTTTGACCGCTGGTGGGGTGCAATCCTATTAAAAAATCATGACTCTTGTCGAAGTGGCAGCAACTGCTCATTCTTAGTCGTTCTTACCATGTCTCCTGCGGATGTGGCATAAACTGCTCATTCTTAGTTGTGCCTCTTATGCAGAACTTGCTGAGTTGGTGGATTACACTAACCAATTTTCGAGATATTTTATAAAATAAATTAATTCAGTCATCCGTCATACTTCATTATCTTCCTGAAATATTTTTTTGGCATGTAGATTATAATATTTTACAGTACTTGTCAGCTCAAAATCAATCTGTCCAATGATGCAAGCATAAACTATTTAGAGTGGTTGTATGTGCCTTCGTAGTAAGCCCCATAATACAATCCATTTTTAACCTTGGATTTGAAGTCGACAAAGATCAATTTTTAGTCCAGCCCATTTGTCAACTCCTTGATAAAAAAATATTTGAAAGGAAGCTATGGAAATGTTCCATTGTATACGCCCATGCCTATACTGCCCTCTGGGCTACCTGGGACCCTAAGCTAACACTGCCACATTTTGATATCACCTTTTTATGGTGGTGAGGTCAGGGCATTTAGAAGGGTAATAGAGAGACCATGTTAAGAAGAGGTGCATTTATTTCTTTGGCTCCTTTATGTTATAGAGCTTGCAGTGACCGAACTACAAGTAATCTTTCTCTATGCTATTAGCTATTTCGCTAAATCAATAATGTAACGTCGCTCTCAAGCCTGAGCCAAAAACTCGCTCGCTCGTTTTGGGATAAAATTAGTGGAAAAATTGCATAAATACAAAGAAAAATAATAAGTAGCCGTCGACCGAAACCTTTCCTGAGCTCTGTAAAGGGTAGATAGATTGAATATCCCACGAGATACCTACCTACGGGATTGATTGGTCTGTGGGGCTAAGGTAGTTTCCTGCTTCCCTACTGGGTTAGGGATAACCCATGCGGAAGATAGTATTTTCCAATGCCATTCAAGCATCCTCACTTACCTGTACTCACTTACCTCGGAGCAGTAAAGTCCAGGGGAAGCAGAGCAGCTAGGACCTAGAACCAGAATCGACTTGGAAGGTCAATCCTTCAACAATGATGCTATTAGGATTCATAATCAGACCAATTTCATAGATTTTCCTTTTAGTTAAATGATATATCGTTTCCCTATAATTTCCAGGCATATTGAGCAAGTGTTATAGCTACGCCAAATGATCCAAAAGAGCCATCAATGGATGGGTATCCTGCATCTCTAGGGAAATTAGATTGAAGCAAAAAAAAACTTATTGTACACTTAACATAGAAAAGGCAAAAAAAAAAAAAAACCTTTACTCACAAACACAGAACAATTGGAGAGACACTTCGATGTAAGCATTGAGCTAATTTAATGGCAGGAGTTTTAACTACTTGTAACAAAAAAAACTTTACTCACAAACAAAGAACAATTGAAGAGACACTTCGATGTAAGCATTGAGCTAATTTAACGGCAGGAGTTTTAACTGCTTGTAACAAATTGGTCTCCTTCCTTTTCCTCCCTTCAAAACAGGTGCATCTACCTAACATACACTTGAGATCCCGCAAATGGTAACCAATCCCCATATCCTACAAATTTGATAGTAGATAGTAGCAATGATCATGATTTACAAAGAAAAAAACCTCATTTACAATAAATAAACTTAAAAAAAAAGACACTTTACATTGAAAAGAAAGCATAAAGTAGACTTACTTTAAAATTCTATGTCAATTTTGCTACCATGAACCGATCTATCTAATCCAAACAAAATAAATTTCAAAGAATTTACAAGGTTAAGTCCTTTCCTTCCCAAGCCTGTCGTTTCAAATTCCAATGTCAAAAATTTACATTTTTTTTACTAATTGGCAGAGTTAAGTTCCATTCCATACATTTTTAGGAACCATCTTTTGGATTTTATGAGGGTCTATTTAGGGTTTTGGTTTAAATCAAAATTTCTATCGTCCGTTTCAATTTGTAGTGAGTTAGTCTGAAGATGGCGCACTGTAATTCTATCAAAATTTACCATTTTCATATTGGCAGAGACATTTATTGAACAAAATATCGTAGCACCTGCAGATCCAGACCATTTTTCATCTCACGTGCGTTGAGCATCCCTTAAAGTCGCAGATTGATCCAGATTACAGGTATGAAATACATGAGCTATTTTTCATCTCACGTGATTTGAGCATGCCTTAAAGTCGCAGATTGATCTAGGTGACAGGTATGAAATACATGAGCAATGTATAAATGAAACATTTGCATTATGGATCAGCATCCTTTCAGTTATGAATCATGAACACTTTCGATCATAGTGGCATTTGGAATCGATCCACATGATGGCTTTAACTAAGAGCGATGATTCCTCATATTTGTAATGTATGTTTGAATTTTGCATGATATTTCCATTACTATTTATATACATATTTATCATAGAGAAGATGAGAGGTTGAGAAAAAACGCAATATATAATGATATTGAGGTGTTTTAAACAACTCATCTGGACAACTTTGTTGAAAACAATGTTAGCATATGAATTTTGGATTGTCTTAATGGATTGGCAATAATCAATGTTAGAAGTTAGAACACCTCCAGAAGTAATACGTTGATTTGCATTTTCTTTATAGGACTATTATGCTTCAATCTTTTATCTATCAAGTACGCTCAAGTCTATATTGATTCCATACTGTCTGTGCTGGTGATGGCTGTGACTACTGATTTTCATTTTCTTTACAGGACTATTAGGCTTTAATCCTTTATGAATCAAGAATGCTCAAGTCTATATTGATTCCATATTGTCTGTGCTGATTCCATACTGTCTGTGTTGGTGCTTGCTGCTTGCTGCTTGCTGTGAATGCATTTTGACCATACTGTCTGTGTTGGTGCTTGCTGCTTGCTGCTTGCTGTGAATGCATTTTGAAATGGTGGCATATAATGCTATTTTGTCTATAGTCATATCATTCATATATATATACAATTTTTTAGGTTTACAATGCTAAGTTTATAGTATATATAATGTTTATATTTATATGGTTAGCTTTCATATATATATATAAAGTTTTAAGTTTTTAAAGTTAGATTTATATATAATATAATGTTTTCCATTTTAATGAATTTTTTAATTATTATAATGTTTTTAGGTTTAAGTTTATATTATAAATATTTCGAGGTTTAATGTTTTTAAGTTTAATAGAAAACTATCATGTCATTCATATATAACTTCTTAGGTTTACAATGCTAGGTTTATAAGTAATATATATATATATATATATATATATATATATATATATATATATAAATAAAGTTTTACGTATTCAAAGTTAGATTTATATATAATATAATGTTTTCCATTTTAATGAAAATTTTAATTATTATAATGTTTTTAGGTTTAAGTTTATATTATAAATATTTCGAGGTTTAATGTTTTTAAGTTTAATAGAAAACTATATATATATATATATATATATATATATATATATATATATATTCAGATTTATAACAATTTTTTTTTAATTAGTTTATGATAGAACTTTTTGGGTTTTATATATATATATATATATAATTTTTTAAGAATAATAATAGATTTTAGGTTTAAACATTAGGTTTTAGCATTATTTTTAATAATATTATATTTAAGTTTAATAATAATGTTATATTATGTTACTATAGTAATGATTAATTAAGATTAATAATTATATTATTAGTAATTATAATAATGTTGCACTAATATTTTATTACAGTAACAATATTACAACAATTAAAACATAAATATATTATTGTAATGATAATATTGTAGCTAACAATTAGTTTTTATAATAATAATAATATTAACATTTACATTAATGATAATAATACTAACATTTACATTAATGGTAACCCGATCCATATTAATATTAGATTTAATTTTAATATTAATAATTTTAATGTAGTTTTAATATTAATATTAAGTTTTGATGTTAACATTGTTAATATAAACTAACCTAGATCCATTAACTTCGTATCTATCTATCAAGTGTCTAGAGGGATCAAATCTTTTGAGGTGCAAACCTTTTTTTTGAGTTCAAAACATGAGGAAAGCTTTGCACCATAAGAGATTTCATCCCTCTTGGCACTTGATAGATTCAAAGTTGAGATGGATCTATGTTGGTTTCAGTGTGTGCGGCCAATAAAATCTAATAAACATATAATTAATTTGATCAACAATATGTAAATTCATCTAATATTAATATAAGCATTTTAAATATGCTAAATATGTCTGAGATTAATCTTTTCATTTTAATTTTAAATTTTCTTAATTACCTCACTTTGTTGAGATGATAAATATTGGAAAATTATGACCCGTATTATCCACACTACTTTGTTCATTAGATCCACCTTTGAAACCCCAAAGGGGATCCATCATCATGATAGAAAATGAGTAAGAGATTGAGAGAATATTTTTCGGACCAATACAGATAAATAGAAACCTAATGGTTTGATAGGTTAAAGTAGGAGCCCACTAATTTTAAAATATAAAAACTATTTAATTTTATTACTATTTAATATGAATTATTCATAAATTTTATTTCCTCCCTTTTTATTTTGTTATAATATCCTTTTTATTTTGTTATAATATCATTTCATTTTAATATGAGATCCTATTGTATTATGTTACTTAAATAATTAGTTACTTAATTAAATAAATGGTTTATGTTAATAATTCATATTATTTATAAATAATCATTTAATTGCCTCATTAATAAATTTATTTTATTTATTTAGTTTATAGTATTATGTTACTTAAATAATTAGTTACTTAATTAAATAAATGGTTTATGTTAATAATTCATATTATTTATAAATAATCATTTAATTGCCTCATTAATAAATTTATTTTATTTATTTAGTTTATAGTATTGTCTAATTTGAATTGTATTACTACTCATTTATTAATTTTAATTTTAATTAACTAATTTGAATTAAATTTATACTCATTAATTAATTGTTTAATATCCTAATGCTTAATAAATGATGTAGTTTTTTAATTGTTTAATGTCTTAATGTTAATAAATTATGTAGTTTATTTGTTTAATATTTTAATGTTAATAAATTTGGAAGTTTTAATTTATAATCAATTTTAATTAATTAATTAATTAATTTTAATTAATTGTAATTAATGAATTAATTTTAATTTTGATTAATTAATCAACAAATTAACTAATGGAGAGAGAGTTTAGAAATTAAGGAGGAGAAGGGACAACGTGATGTACTACTACTTCTGTGGTTATTTCTTGGAAAATTATGACCTAGATTATCCACAGTACTTTGTTCATTAGATCGACGTTTCGAACCCCAAAGGGGATCCATCATCAGTATAGAAAATGAGTAATAGACTAAGAGAAGATTTTGTGGACGAGGAGAGATAAATAGAAACCTAATAGTTGGATAGGCTAAAGTAGGAGCCCACTAATTTTAAAATATATAAACTATTTAATTTTATTACTATTTAATATGAATTATTCATAAATTTAATTTCTTCCCTTTTTATTTTGTTATAATATCATTTCATTTTAATATGAGATCCTATTGTATTGTGTTACTTAAATAATTAGTTACTTAATTAAATAAATGGTTTATGTTAATCATTCATATTATTTATAAATAATCATTTAATTGCCTCACTAATAATTTTATTTTATTTATTTAGTTTATAGTATAGTATAATTTGAATTGTATTATTACTCATTTATTAATTTTAATTTTAATTAATTAATTAATTAACTAACTAATTTGAATTAAATTTATACTCATTAATTAATTGTTTAATATCCTAATGCTTAATAAATTATGTAGTTTTTTAATTGTTTAATATCTTAATGTTAATAAATTAGGCAACTTTTTATTTTAATTAGTTAATTAATTAATTTTTAATTAATTTTATTTGATTAATTAATTAACTAATTAGCTAATGTAGAGAGAGTTTTAGAAATTAATTGTTTAATATCTTAATGTTAATAAATTATTTAGTTTATTTGTTTAATATTTTAATGTTAATAAATTTCGAAGTTTTAATTTATAACCAATTTTAATTAGTTAATTAATCAAAATTGATTAATTAACTAATTAAAATTGGTTATAAATTAAAACTTCCGAATTTATTAACATTAAAATATTAAACAAATAAACTAAATAATTTATTAACATTAAGATATTAAACAATTAATTTCTAAAACTCTCTTAACTAATTAAAATTGGTTATAAATTAAAACTTCCTAATTTATTAACATTAAAATATTAAACAAATAAACTACATAATTTATTAACATTAAGATATTAAACAATTAATTTCTAAAACTCTCTCTCCATTAGCTAATTAGTTAATTAATTAATCAAAATTAATTAATTAATTAAAATTAATTAAAAATTAATTAATTAACTAATGAAAATAAAAAGCTGCCTAATTTATTAACATTAAGATATTAAAAAATTAAAAAACTACATAATTTATTAAGCATTAGGATATTAAACAATTAATTAATGAGTATAAATTTAATTCAAATTAGTTAATTAATTAATTAAAATTAATAAATGAGTAGTAATACAATTCAAATTAGACTATACTATAAACTAAATAAATAAAATAAATTTATTAGTGAGGCAATTAAATGATTATTTATAAATAATATGAATTATTAACATAAACCATTTATTTAATTAAGTAACTAATTAGTTAAGTAACATAATACAATAGGATATCATATTAAAATGAAATGATATTATAACAAAATAAAAAGGGAAGAAATAAAATTTATGAATAATTCATATTAAATAGTAATAAAATTAAATAGTTTATATATTTTAAAATTAGTGGGTTCCTACTTTAACTTATCAAACCATTAGGTTTCTATTTGTGTGTCCTCGTCGACAAAATCTTCTCTGAGTCTATTACTCATTTTCTATCGTGATGATGGATCCCCTTTGGGGTTCGAAACGTCGATCTAATGAACAAAGTACTGTGGATAATTCGGGTCATAATTTTCCAAGAAATAACCACAGAAGTTTAAAATTCAACATGATAAATATTGTTAATAACTTTAATGATGAAAAATGATGAAATAAAAATTTTGAATGTAAAGTGACAATGTAATAGTGTTGAATGGTAGCAAATGTGAATAATAAGAATATAGTCAATTACAAATAGTCTTCATTGTGATTAATCTTAAACTATTTTCTTCTACCATTCTTATTGTCACCTTTGTTAGTTTTGTTATCTTTTCATATCGATTGTCATATTTTCATATCAATTATATGAAAATGACAGGTTAAATCGTAAACCATTTAAATCTTTAGTTCGAGCTATTGTAGTAAACATCATACCTTGTCTCTCTTTCTCTCCAATATTAATATGTTGAATTACTATAACACAAAAATCAATGTACACTGTCAATATTTTTTTTTGCTTACATTGAAATCGATGCACATTGTGAAATCAATGCATAATGCTAATCCAATCACTTTAAAATTAATGTACCATCATACATATAATTACATCAAATCAGAAATCAAAATATACACTGAAATCAATGCATCTAATGCAAGAAATCAAATAAGATTAAAAGACAACATTTACACTCAAATAAATGCATCTAATGCAAGAAATAAAATAGGATTAGAAATCAACATTTACACTCAAATCAATGCATCTAGTGCTGTTGAAGATAATGGAGAACATCCTAGAATAGGTAGAGTTAGTTCACGTAGCCTCGAGATAGGAATTAGTTTCTATTTCTTAGGATGTTGTTCTAACTTCCCTAAAACCATGTGTTCAATTTAATGTGTAATGTTGATGAATAATGTAGAGTGTTTTGCAGAGCCAGATTCTCCTGGTTCAGACTCTCTTTCATAGAGCTGACGAGTGGGTTTTATTTTAATACAAACATTGCCATTTTTATCATGGTATCAGAGCGTCAGGGCTGAGGAACCTGTACGCTGGCTGGTGGGTGGTTCGCTGAACCGATATCATAGCAGTTGTAAGGTGGATAACTGCGATGTTTCCGAAATCGTCACTAGAAAGGCGTGTACCTCTGCGATGGGGACACTGTAGCACTTCACACACATTTTTGATCGCATGTCATTGCAGGAAAGACGTGTACCTCTGCGACGGCATCGCAGAACAGATAGGGACTTCTGCGATGATCGAGGAAATCCAATAAGAAGGTTGTGGTTGCGTGAGGAAGCCAAGAACAAGGCTGTAGCTGTCAGAGAAACTACATGGGGAAGCCAAGAACAAGGCTGTAGCTGACAACAGGAGGTTTTCTGGAGGTTGAGAAGAAAGCCATGGTGATCTGCGTGTGTGTTACGAGATCAAACAACAATGATCTGTCTCTGTCATAGATCTGGGGTAAATTTAACATATTTTACTTGTCGTTTTTTTTTTCTAAATCGCCAAGATGAATAACAACATATTTTAAGCATGCATGAACGAGCATAACAAGCTTGATGGTTCCAATTATGCAAATTGGAAGTTTAAGATGCGGACTCTGCTAGAAGCGCAGAGTGCTTGGAAAATTATTAATGGGGATGAGCCGAGGCCCGCGGCTAGATCAGCATCAGTCCTAGATTGGGAGAAACGAGAAATCAAAGCAAGGACAATGTTAAAGATGTCAGTGAAAGACTGTATTATATCGCATATCAGAGAAGGTAAGTCAGCTAACGAGATCTGGGGAATTTTGAAGGAATTGTACAAGATCAGAAATTCAAATCATCTTCTGTTCCTCAAGAGTAATATTATGTCCATGAAGATGGAGGAGAATGAAATGATTGCTTCATTCATAGCAAGGATCAAGGATCTGAAAACCAGATTATCAGATATTGGTCATACAATGGACAATACAGATCTTGTGACCATTACAACGAATGGTGTCATTGATGATTATGAGATGTTCATCACTGGGATCAATGCGAGAGAGAAGATCCCGCACTTTGAAGAGTTGACAGGTATACTAATGCAAGAAGAAGAGAGGAGATCGACTTTGAAGCCCCAGAGTGGCGATCTTGCATTGATGGCGAATAAGAACTTCTACAAAGGGAAAGGGAGTCAACAACATCAAAACAGAGCAAGTTCACATAAATGGCCAAATAAAAACTACTCCGAAAATAAATGTTTTTATTGAGGAAAATTGGGTCATATTGCCAGGGAGTGTAGGAAAAAGAAGTATCATGAAGAACAACATAAGCCAAAGACACATGTAGGTCATCTTGCGAATGGTGATCAGGTGCAGAATTTGAGATTGTTCATGGCAGATCATGAAGAGAATGTTAATGCAGACATCTGGTATGTAGATTTAGGAGCATCAACACACATGACAGGGAACAAGCAATGGCTAGAGGATTTTAAAGAGATCAACCAAGGTGCACAAATTTACCCAAGAGATGACAAAATTCATCAAATCAAAGGATGTGGGAAAGTTTCTGTTATTCTACCTGATGGTAATATCAAACAAATTTATAATGTAATGTATGTGCCTAGCATAACTAGGAACTTGATTTCTATATCAATGGTTATAAATCAAGATTTGAAAGTTGAATTTTTAAAATCTAACTATTACATTAAGGATATGCTAGATGGAATGAAGACAATTTCTATAAGGATCCGAATAGGAGGACTGTACAAGTTAGATGTGAGACCTGCACCAGTTCGAGCATTAACAATAGCGAGCCTCACTACAGAAGAGCTTTCGCACGAGAGATTCGACCACATCAATTACAATGATTTGCTGTTACTACAGAGGAAAGAATTGGTAAGAGATCTTCCTATGCTAAAGCAAGTACATAATGATTGCGATGCTTGTACTTTAGGAAAAATTCATAGAGAAGAATTCCCTGTTAGAATAGAAAAGAAACAGAGGGATATACTAGAGTTAGTGCACACAGACCTTTGTGGTCCCATGTAGACAAAATCATTAGGAGGTGCAGTGTATTTCCTACTGTTAATTGATGATTGTACGAAGTTTTCTTGGGTGTATTTCTTAAGTAAGAAGAGTCATACATTCAAATACTTTAAGAAGTTTAAAAATATGATTGAAAGACAAACAGGTAAACAGATAAAAATTCTTCGTTCTGATCAAGGGGGAGAATACAGGAAAGATGAGCTGATATGATATTGTAAAGATCATGGAATTTTGCAGTAGTTTATAGTACCCCATACTGCACAGCAGAATGGAGAAACAGAAAGGAAGAAAAAACTCTCGTGGAATGTGCTAGAAGTATGTTGAAAGGTAAGAATCTTTCAAATGGTTTTTTGCTGAAGCAGTGAATACTGTGGTTTATTTAAAAAATAAGAGTTTTACAAGAAGTCTTGAGTTTAAAACTCCTTTTTAAGCTTTATATGGATATAAACCTGCAGTAAAACACTTAAGAATATTTGGATGTAAAGCATTTGCTCACATACCAAAGGAATATAGAAAGAAATTAGGCTCAAAAGCCATCAGATGTACTTTTATAGGGTATTGTTCATCACATAAAGCATACAGACTATTTAATCCCTCTACTCACAAGATATTTGTTAGTAGAGATGTTAAATTCCATGAGCATGATAGTGAAGAAACTGATGAGCACTATGATGGATGGGACATTCTATACTTTGAGGAAGAAGAAGATGCAGAGAACAATCATGGTCAATAGCAAACAAAGGCAGAGGATGAACAACAACAGCAATAGCAACAACAACAACAACAACAATAGTAGAAATAACAGCAACAGCAACAACAACAACAACAACAACAACAAAAACAACAACAAAAACAACAACAGCAACAACAGCAACAACAACAACAGTAGCAGCAGCAGGAAGAAATAAGGTTTGAAACCACCACCCCACCACTCAGGAGATTAGGTAGGAAAGCTCAAATGCCTGCAAGATATAGCGAAAATTCATTTATAACTAGTATGATGAATGATGTTGAACCATCTAGTTATAAAGAATAAAATGAAAGTAATGAATGGAAAATAGCCATGGAATAGGAATATGATTCAATAATCAGAAACAACACTTGGTAATTGGTAGAACTCCCTAGAGGAAAACAAGTCATAGGTTGCAAATGGTTATATAAACCGAAAATTAATGCTGATGGAACTATAGAAAAACTGAAAGCTAGGTTGGTTGCAAAGGGGTACACACAAAAAGAAGGGATATATTATGAGGAAACCTTTGCCCTTGTAGCTAAATTGAACACTATGAGAATGTTAATTGCTTTAGCTACCAAGAAACAGTGGATGATGCACCAAATAGATGTAAAGTCTACATTTCTAAATGGAGAACTGAAAGAAGAGTTTTATTTAGAGCAATTGGAAGGGTTTGTCCAGAAGGGAAAAGAACATTTAGTCTGTAGGTTGAAGAAAGCACTCTATGGACTAAAACAAGCTCCCAAGTCGTGGTATGAGAAAATTGATTCATTTTTAAACAAGGTCCCAAGTCATGGTATGAGAAAATTCATTCATTTTTTCTACAAGATGGCTACAATAGAAGCAAGAATGACCCTAATTTTTACACCATGAAAGATGAACAAGGGTGCGTAGTGCTGATTTCATTATATGTAGATGATTTGATAATTATAGGTGATGCTATATATCTAATTGATGAAATCAAGTAGCAGATGTCACAGATGTTTGAGATGAAGCATCTCGGTGAACTGAGATACTATTTAGGTCTCGAGATCTGGAGAGATTCAGGTCAAACATTTCTGTCACAAGCAAAGTATGTTAAAGGCCTGTTAGAAAAGTTCAGAATGGATCAGTGTAAGTCGACATCAATACCATTGCAGTAGAACATCAAATTGCAGTGTGAGGATGGCTCAAAAGCGGTGGATGCAACACCTTACAGACAGTTGGTTGGGAGTCTGATCTACCTAACCACCTCTAGACCTAATTTGTCTTATGCAGTTAGCGTGTTAAGCCAATTTATGTCTAAGCCACTTGAAAGCCATTGGAATGCAGCGAAGAATGTTTTGAGGTATCTATAAGGTACTGTAGATTATGGAGTTATTTACACTCACTCTTCTGATGTTAGATTGGCAGGGTTTGTAGATTCAAATTGGGCAAGAAATGTAGATGATCACAGATCTATAACAGGTTATGAATTCAGTCTTGGATCCAGGGTGATCACATGGAGTAGTAAAAAAGTAGAACACAGACTCCTTGTCCTTAGCAGAAGCAGAGTATCAAGCCATGTGTGTAGTGATGTGTGAGGCGGTTTGGTTGCGAAGAATTCTCCAGGATGATGGGGAAGAACAGATAGTCACAGCAACAATCAGATGCGACAATAAAAGTTCAATCAAGCTGGCCAACAATCTGGTGTTTCATAAAAACACTAAATATATTGATACTCAATTCCATTTTGTAAGGGAGAAAGTGCATTCCAAAGAATTCATCTGGAATATTGTAATACATGTGATAATGTTGCAGACATTTTCACTAAGCCTCTTGGAAAAGTTAAGTTTCAAATGTTTAGGGAGATGTTAGGCATATATGTGAACCCATTCTCCATTAAGGGGTAGTGTTGAAGATAATGGAGAACATCCTAGAATAGGTAGAGTTGGTTCACGTAGCCTCACGCTAGGAATTAGTTTCTATTTCTTAGGATGTTGTTCTAACTTCCCTAAAACCATATATTCTATTTAATGTGTAATGTTGATGAACAATGTAGAGCATTCTGCAGAGCCAGACTCTCCTTGTTCGGGCTCTCTTTCGTAGAGCTGACTAGTGGGTTTTATTTTAATACAAACATTGCCATTTTTATCAAGTGCAAGTAAGAAAATAGGATTATAAACCAACATCTACACTAAAATCAATGCATCTAGTGAAAGCAATAAAATAGGATTAGAAATCACCATCTATGCTAAAAGCAATGCATTTAGTGCAAGAAATAAAATAGGATTAGAAATCATCTACATTGAAGTCAATGCATCTAGGGTAAGCAATAAAATATTATTAGAAATCAACATCTACATTGAAGTCAATGCATCTAGTGCAAGCAATAAAATAGGATTAGAAATGACCATGTACACTGAAATCAATGCATTTAGTGCAAGCAATCAAATAGGATTAGAAATCATCTACATTGAAATCAATGCATCTAGGGAAAGCAAACAAATATTATTATAAATCAACATCTACATTAAATGCATCTACTGCAAGCAATCAAATAGGATTAGAAATGACCATGTACACTGAAATCAATGCATTTAGTACAAGCAATCAAATAGGATTAGAAATCATCTACATTTAAATCAATGCTTCTAGTGTTAGAAATCAAATATAATTAGAAATCAACATCTACACTAAAATCAATGCATCAAGTGAAAACAATCAAATAGGATTAGAAATCACCATCTACACTGAAATCATTGAAATCACTTTTTATGTGTATCTCTATCTCCTTTTATCTCTGTATATCACCCACAAAACATACACTCCCTTTCTCCAATCTATTTATCTATCCCTCCCTCCTCCTCTCCCTCCCTCTCTCTCCCTCTTCCCCTTCTCTCCCTCTCCCCTGCTTTTATCTCTCTTCCCTCCTGTTGTCCTCTCTTCCTCTCTCTCCATATTCCTGATCACCCCCCCTCTCTCCAGCTTTCTATCTCTATTTATTTCTTATTGCCTCCCTCTCTCCTCCTCCAACTCCATCTCCCTTTCCCTCCCTCTCTCCACTCTTTCTCTTCCTTCCTCTCCCTTTTTCTTCCACCCCCCTCTCTCTTCACCCTCCAATTGTGTTAATATATCCTTCCCTCTCTCCTCTCTCCTTCTCCCCATTCTCTCCGTCTCTCCTCCTTTATCTCACACCCAAACAGACACACTCTCCCTCCATATCTCCCTTGTCACTCCCTCTCTATCTACACGTCTCACTCTCTGTGTATTTATTATTCCCTCCTTCTCCCTCCCTCCAACTCCATCTATCTATCCCTCCCTCTCTCCCTCTCCCCCGCTTCTATCTCTCTTCCCTCCTGTTAGGCATGGGGTCCCCCCTAAGGCAAGTTTTGGGGCTCAAAGCCCAATTTTTGACTAAGTCTGATGTAAAGACTCCGTGATTGGTGGGCTTGAGGCGCGAAGATGGTAAATGAATCAAAGGGTTTTCCACCCTCGTTTTTGTAATGTAATGTCAATTTGAGAGATCTACCCATGGTTCGTAGACCATGGGATTGTATAAATAGAGCGAGGCTCTAAGTGTAAAGAGTCATGGAAGGAAATCAATCCATGAGGCATTGAATTGAAGTGTAGAGTTATGTCTTTGGGTCATAGAGTAGGAGAAGGCTCTACAGCTGAGTGCGCAGAGGCATAGGAGTCCATAGCTGAGTGTGCGAGCCCTTGGAGCTGAGTGAGCAGGGCAGGTTTAGTTTGTAACCATTGGAACCACTAATAAAGAGAAGTTTTACCATATTTACGTGTACCATTTTATGTTTTATGCATTGAAGTATATTGGGTATGAATTGCAAGTTTATTGTTTATTTACTACACAAAATTATATGAATGTGCTGAGTAAGTGAATATAATATAAGGTATTTGTTGATGCAAAGATAACTAAGTGTCATAAGAAGATAAGTAAGATCCACCAGGTGACTTGGGGAAATAACGTAGATCATTGCTCTAGTAGCGTGAAAGCCCTTGAGCCCTGGTTAGGGCTGCGTGAAGACAAATATAACCAGGTTGTGAATGCCTCGCAGGCTAGGGAAGGGCACGAAGTAGCCGATGTGAAAGTATTCACAGTTGGACTAAATCAACCCCTCACACATCTCAAGGGTGCAGAAACCTAGTTCCAGCATCCCCCCATACTACTTCGGGTGAGACCTCAGTTGGTGCTTCGCGAACTGTTGTCGAAAGGGCCAGTAGTATAGGGATTTGTTTGGCTAATTAACTCCGAACTTAGGTCAGGCCCTAGCAAGCCAACTGGTTCTATTAACGAGAAGGGAATTTGCATAGATATTTCTTGTGTCGTATCATTGGAATCCAACTAAGAAAGAAATTGAAGGTTGGTTGGACAGAAGAATACATGAATTAATGGTGTAGGAGAATGTGAATCCACAACTATCAAAAGAAGAGTGGTTAGAATACTACCTATACAAAGAAATCCATGAAATCTTCTTCACATATCTCCCTACTGAGTTGTACGAGTGGATCACGAAGCTAGCAGATAGCTAAGGAAGGTGCAAGCTCGACAGTCCTATTGTGTGGACCCCAAAGTTGGTGCACTGATTGGAAGCATCAGAGGATAAGATTGTGTGCTCTATGGATCACTAGCTCAATCAGATTATAGGAGGATATATTATTGAGTTCGCAGTAGACACTACGGTAAGCTACAACGAGGCCGAGCGACGTTTTCTCAAAGGACCGCGAGGTAAGTACGTTAATTCTATGAACACTTGGATTAAAATGGTATTGTGTGAAAAGCGGATTATGCGAATACATTAATGTTCAGGGCTACGCGAAGTGGGAGAATTTATAGAAAAGAAGATAGTGAAAAACTAGAAACTAGCCCCTTTATTTCACCTCTGCGAGGGGATGAGGAAGAGCTCGCGAAGGTCTCACAAAGAAGTGCGATCAATTTGATGCAGAGTTTGAAACAGGACAGGACAACTCACCCAGAAGTGCGTGAAGAGGTATGGTGTGTTAAATGTAAGGGTAAAGGTTGTGACAAGGACCACTGGTCAATATTCACAAATTACCTCGCGAGAGGAGAACTGATGCCGTTAAGACTAGAGGCACAAGCAGGACGTAGTGTGGTGCCTGCTTTGTGGTGCGCGATTTGTCAAATAGGAGGAAAGAATGCTATAGACAACTGTCATTTGTTGTAGAAGTACACACAGAATTCGCAATAGTTGTTCTATAATTTATGTAGATCAGTGGGACATGATGAGCATACCTGTAGAAGCTATGAGCTGATGATGGATAGGACTCCCACCTACAGGGTTTAGGCCAAAACACAACCCCTTGACCAGAATGCAGGAGTGGCACGAATCGGATTTTAGGGGCGCGGATGAGGCCGAGGTCGAGGATGACTTGGAAGAGGTTGCAGACAACTGATATGTTACAATTACAGGGGGCCAAGACATTATGCCCGTGCTTGTATGAATCCAACGCATCCATCATGTTAGTATTGTACCTTTTTTTATCATGAAATGGAAGATTGTCCCACACTGATAACAAGGCTACGCGATAGGGAGCGCTCCAACCTCTCGCGACTCAGAACCTGTAGATGATGAGGTTTGAGCTGTGTGAGGAAGACCCTAATGTCAACATTGTGCTCTAGAGTGGAATTATGACAAGATATGTTAATGGCAAGCAGCTTGAAGATAGTACTTGGGTTCACAAGGCTCTTACGAAAGAACCAGAGTTTGATTTGGAGTGCGCTAAGGAAACCTTCATGGAAGCTAGGAAGAGCTTCATTGATGCCTCCACTTCAGGAAGCAAAGACAGAACGAAGCCAGAAATGGACCCATCAATGCTCACGACGTTCCTAGAAACATGCATGAAGCTACTGCACGGGAGTAAGGCTGTAAAGGGATTGCAAGAACTCATTAATAGATGGGCAGGGACTGCACTAGAAGAACCGTGTGTAGTCTAGAAGATTGGAAAGCATGCAACGAGGACGAGAAGAGAAATGAGGTTGACCACGAAGATTGGAGAATATGAGATGGACCAAGTAATTTTGGACTTAGGGTCGGATGCGAATGTTATGCCAAAGCAAACATGGGAGCACATGGGAAGGCCTACACTACAATGGTCTCCTATCCTGCTACGAATGGTGAACCAACAAAAGATCATACCTATGGGAAGATTGCAGGGAACCACTATGGATATTGAAGGGGAAAGTGCACTAGCAGACTTTGAACTGATAGAGATTATTGATGACAACAATCCCTACCCCACACTATTAGGAATCGATTGGGCCAGTGACATGAACGTGGTGATAAATCTGAAGAAGCATAAGATGATTTTTGAGAAAAGGTCTCTACGTGTAGTCATACCTTTGGACTGTGCAGAAGGATTGCGCTACACGAAAACAATACAAGACTATGAAAGCGATGACCACTTAGATTTCATCTACAAGATAACTGTGTGAGAGCAAGATTGGGTAAATCCCACTATGGATGGAAAAGTCTCATGGGAGCACAAAAGCTCCTGTACATCGGATTTTGATGACGAAATAGAGCGATGGAAGAACTGGTTGCACGAGGTGACCTTGGTGAACTATAATATGATGGAAAGATCATTGTGTTGCGTATCGACAAAAGTGAGGGATATGCCTACTTATGATGGGTTAAGTGAGGTAGACACTTTCCTGAATAGATTTGAAAGAGAGGTATCAGAACAACAACGTTTCGAGGCTTTGAAATGGGTACTACATGCTATGTCTGTGAGGTGGTGGGGTACGCACCAAGGAATCTTTGAGGACTGACACGAATGCAGGAGAATGATGCACATGCATTTTGGGAAGCCTTAGATGTGTCTAACAGACAAGTATGATGGACGGGATGATCCACGTGCGTACCTCACCAAGTGGACAAAGTTCTATGGGGAAGAGCCACAACTTGAGTAGGTGCACCCTTTCTGTCATACCCTAGATGTTATACCCATGAACTAGTGTATACAAACAGAGCTCTGCCATGGGATGAGTGAATGGGATATCTTGTCTAAAGGGTTCTTGTTAACCTTCACATTTGAGGATTGTTGGTGGGACACTGTTGATGACGCACTACAAGAAGTAAAAGCAACTATCTTTAATATACCCCAAAAGCCAATAGAATTGATTCAGCTTGAATGGGCTACTCAACTGAGCTGCGCACTGGAGTGTTACAATGTAAATACTGAAGAAGACGATGAGGATCAATGAAAAGTTAACATTCCAGAAATTGAATGCCATCGTGAGGTTCAAGGACCACTGATTGAAGACCCTGACATAACTGTACTGGTAAAGACAAAGCAGGTAAACATTGGTACGGAAGCCAAACCTAAGTATGCAATGTTCGATGACTACTGGGATGACGTGATGGTGGATAAGGTCGTCGAGTTACTCCGCGAGTACCAAGACCTATTCCTGACCAAGATCATAGACTTAAAAGGAATCATCAGAGATTTAGGAATGATGTGGATGACATTAAATCCTGACACAAAGTCAGTTAAGAAGAAGCCTTACCGCTTGAATCCAAAATACAAGGAGAAGGTATGCATGGAACAAAACAAGATGCTCGTAGCTAGAATCATTGAGCTGGTGGAAGAATCCAATTGGGTAAGCCCTATGGTGGTGCAGGAAAAGAAGAAGAAGGGCGAGATAAGAATATGTGTGGAACTTTGAAATTTGAATGACGCATGTGAGCATGACCCATTCCCAACTCCATTTACAGATGAAGTGTTGGAAAATTTCGGTGGGCAGGAAGCATATTCTTTCACTGATGGATTCTCAGGGTACCACCAGATCAAAATTACACCAGAAGATAGGAATAAGACAACCTTTATGAATGAGTGGGGTTGCTTTCAATACACTGTTATGTTGTTTGGATTGAAGAATGCGTCAGCCATCTTTTCGCGCATAGTTGTTGTAGCATTCAAGGAATATATCCACAAGTTCCTAGAGGTTTATCTGGATGATTGGACTGTATTTGGATTGGTTAAGCACCATGTATCGAGCTTACGCTTGATGTTGGATACCTACCAAAGACACCAAATCGCATTGAACCTTAGGAAGTGTACATTCCTCGTTCCTTTTGGGAACTTGCTGGGACATGTGGTTTGCAGAAAGGGACTGATAGTAGACCTTGCGATGATTGCGGTGATTCTGAATTTGGAAGCACCATGAAGTGTGAAATGGTTGCGCGCTACCCTGGGACATACGGGGTACTACATGAAGTTCATCAAAAGCTATGCCCATATCACCATGCTTATGGAGAAGCTGTTGAAAAAAGTTGTCACGTTCTGTTGGAATGATGACTTCAGGAAAATCCTAGATGTACTAAAAGAAAAAATGGCCTCTGTGCCGATCCTGATCTTCTTGAAATGGGACGAGGAGTTTCATGTCCATGTTAATGTCTCATGTATAGTGCTGGGAGCGGTACTAACATAAGAGGGTGGAGAGGGCTTGGATCACCATATTGCGTTCACGAGTCCCATGTTGTCTAAAGCAGAAAATAACTATTCCACAACTAAACGTGAGGGATTGGATATGGTGTACGTGCTCTGAAAATATTGGCACTATTTGATAGGGGGACACTTCAAGATGTATACAGGTCATTCCGCGCTGAAATACTTGGTCAATAAGCCTGTGTTGGGGGGCACATATGCAGGTGGCTTTTATTGTTCCAAGAATATGATTTTGAGGTCATTGTGAAGCCTGGGTGCCTAAACATGGGACCGGATCACCTGTCGCGCATTGAGACAGGTGAGGAACCTACTAGTCTAGAGGAAGGATTACTTGACACACAACTCTTTGTTGTGCACATAGCAGATGGACACTTTGAAGACATAATCCAATTTCTCATGACTAGAACTGTGCCCAAAGAGTACTCCGTCCAGCAGAAGAAGGAACTGGTGGTGCATGAGATAGATTTTTCTATCATCATGGGTCACCTATATAAGATGGGCAATGATGAGACACTACGAAGTTATGTACTTGAATTTGAACGAAGTCATATCCTCACAGACGCACATGGGGGCACTGCGAGAGGACATTATGCAGGGTGAGCGACCGCGCAAAAGATTCTCCACACAGGGTTGTGGTGGCCAACCCTTCATCAGGATTCAAAAGCACATTGCAAGGCCTATGATGTATGTCAAAGAATAGTAAACCATCGCGGAGGGACAAGATGCCTTTGAATCCACAAATGATGCTGCAGCCCTTTGAAAAGTGGGCGATCAACTTTGTAGGACCTATCAAACCTCAGGGAAAGACGGGTGAGAGATACATTATCACTGTGACAGAGTACCTCACTCGTTGGGCAGAAGCGCAACTGGTAAAAGATTGCATGGCCTCCATGGCCATGAAGTTTCCATTTGAAAACATATTGACATGATTTGGATGTCCGAAGATCTTGATAAGCGATCGTGGTACACATTTCCTGAACGAAACAATCAGCACACTGACAGAAGAGTTTTAGGTGTATCATCAAAAAATCACACCGTATCACCCACAAGGCAATGGGACAGTTAAAGAATTTAACAAAATATGGGAGATTGCACTGACCAAAGTATGAAATGCACAACGAAGTGATTGGGACCTTCGCGTACCTGTAGTATTATGGGCTTATAGAACAACCTACAAGAAATTGACAGGACAGACACCTTTCTGGTTAGCCTATGGAGTGGAAGCCATAATGCCAATGGAGTATATTGTGTCTAGTCTGCTTATAGTAGCACTCACAGGTATGACAGATTGCGAAGCCCTGGAGGAGAGGCTCGGGCAGTTGGAGGACCTCGAAGATGAACAATTTTTGGCTGAATTCCATCAGCAGGTACAAACGCAATGCGAAAAATGCCTAGCATGATCGACATATTAAGTTGCACACCTTCAAGGTGAACGATTTGGTGTTACCATATAATATTAAGTTTGATAAATTCCTGGGAAAATTCAGAATGCATTGGTTGGGACCATATGCTACTAAAGAGGTCACAGATGGAGGCACAGTGCAGTTGGTAAATCT
The DNA here is from genome assembly GCA_031772625.1 of Pinus tabuliformis. Classification (NCBI taxonomy): domain Eukaryota; kingdom Viridiplantae; phylum Streptophyta; class Pinopsida; order Pinales; family Pinaceae; genus Pinus; species Pinus tabuliformis. The sequence goes on from CM062811.1 coordinate 352,002,956, forward strand.
AAATGGAGAACCTTTCCTAGGAAAAGTGAATGGCAGTCAGTTGAAGCCATACATGGGTGGCTCGACTGTTTGACTAGATGACATAAGCACAGTATTAGTGCTCCAGGAAGCTGAAAGGGGGTGCGAGACTATAAACAGATGTAGGGAATGCAAGAGCAGATACAAGGAAGTCGTTTAGATACCGCAGTCTCTAAACAATGTGTCCAGGAGATACAACAGGCAGCTGCTCAATGCGCTGCCGACCTTGCAGTAGTCCGAGTAGAGTTGGGATGTCCTTGTGCAAAGGTATCTGCACTGAGAAAGTGACTCGAGGGCGAGTCATGATGTTTGTGTTGGGGGCCTGTTGGGCGTGGGATCCCCCCAAGGCAAGTTTTGGGGCTTAAAGCCCAAGTTTTGACTAAGTCCGATGTAAAGAATCTGCGATTTGTGGGCGCGGAGTGTGAAGATGGTAAATGAGTCAGAGGGTTGTCCGCCCTCATTTTTGTAATGTAATGTTAGTTTGAGAGATCTACCCATGGTCTGTGGACCATGTGATTGTATAAATAGAGCAAGGGTCTAAGTGTAAAGAGACAGGGAAGGAAATTAATCCGTGAAGTGTTGAGTCAAAGTGTAGAGTTGTGTCTTTGGGTCGTAGAGTAGAAGAAGGCTCTGCAGCTAAGTGTGTAGAGGCCTAGTAGTTTGCAGCTGAGTGTGCGGACCCCTGTAGGTGAGTCCTCAGGGAAGGTTGAGTTTGTAACCATTGGAAGCATTAATAAAGAGAAGTTTTACCATATTTTTTTGTATCTTTCCATGTTTTATGCATTGAAGTATATTGGGTATGAATTGCAAGTTTACTATTTATTTACTACGCGAACTTATATGAATGTGCTGAGTAAGTGAATATAATATAAGGTGTTTGTTGATGCGAAGATAACTAACTATCATAAGAAGATAAGTAAGATCTGTGGGGTGACTTGGGGAAATAACGCAGATCGCTACTCTAGCACCGTGAACGCCCCACAACCCTGGTTAGGGATGCGTGAAGACAAATATAACCAGGTCACGAAGGCCTCGTAGGCTATGGAAGGGCACGAAGTAACTTGCACGAACGTATTCAAAATTGGACTAAATCAACCCCTCAGACATCTTAAGGGTGCGGAAACCTAGTTCCAGCATTCCCCCCATACTGCTTCGGGTGAGACCTCAGTTGGTGCTCTGCGGATTGTTGCTGAAACGGCCAGTAGTACAGGGATTTTTTTGGCTAATTAACTGCGAACATGGGTCAGGCCCCAACAAGCCAACACCTCCTGCTATCCTCTCTCCCCCTATCTCCATATTTCTTATCACTCCCTCTCTCTCTCCACCTTTCTCTCTCTATTTCTTTATTCTTACCTCCCTCTCTCTCCTCCTCCAACTCCATCTCCCTTTCCCTCCCTCTTTCCACTATCTCTCTTCCTTCCTCTCTCTTCCTTTCCCTCCCCCCCCATCTCTCTCCTTCCCCCCCATCTCTCTCTCTCTTTCTTCATCCCCAACTCTGTTACTATATCCCTCCCTCTCTCCTCTCTCCTTCTCTCCCCCATTCTCTCCATCTCTCCTTCTTTATCTCACCACCCAAACATACACACTCTCTCTCCATATATCCCTTGTCCCTCCCTCTCTATATCCACTTCTCACTCTCTATGTATTTCTTATTCCCTCCCTCTCTCCTCCTCTCTCTCAAGTCTGATCTCTTGTACTTCCTCTCTCTCCCTTTCTATCCTACCTCCCACTCTCCTCCCTATCACTCTCTCTCTCTCTCTCTCTCTTTTCCATCCAATCCTCTCTCTTCCCCCATCCCTCACCTTCTCTCTCTCAAGTCTTGTCTCTTGTTCTTTCTCTCTCTCCCTTTCTCTCCTAGCTCCCTCTCTTTTCCACCATCACTCTCTCTTTTCCCTCCAATCCTCTCTCTCCCTCTTCCCCCCTCCCTCTCTCTCCCCCCAATCCTCTCTCTTCCCCGATCACTCACCTCCTCTCTCTCAAGTCCCATCTCTCATTCTTCCTCTCTCCCTTTCTCTCCTACCTCCCTCTCTTTTGCACCATCGATTTATCTTTTCCCTCCAATCCTCTCTCTCTCTCTCATCCTCTCTCTTCCCCCATCTCTCTCTCTCCCTCTCTCTATCTCTCTCCCTCTCTCTCTCTAACTGTTTTACCATATCTCTCCCTGTCTCCCACCTTCTCTGTATCTATCCTTATTTGTTTCTTTATCTCACCCCTAAACACACACTCTCTCTCTCCATCTCTCCCTTGTCATTCCCTCTCTCTATCCAATTCCCAACCTCTATGTATTTATTCTTCCCTCCCTCTCCCCCCATCCAACTCCATCTCTCTATCCCTCCCTCTCTCCTCTTTCACAAGTCCTCTCTCTCATCCTTCCACTCTCTTCCCCCATATCTCTCTCTATCTCTCTCTATTTTCCCTCCAATCCTCCCACTATCTCCCTTCCTCTCTCCTTCTCTTTCTACCCCCTCCATCTTTGTGTCTCCCTCTCTCTCTCTTACCCTTCTCTATCTCTCTCACTCCTCTCCCTCTCTCTATCTCTCCCATGTCACTCCCCCTATCTCTCCACCTCTAACACTCTATGTTTTTGTTATTTCCTCCCATATATATCTAGAGTTAATATATATCATGATATATTAATATATATTATAATATAACAAATTTAATATTGTATTAATAAAAAGTTATTAAATCTAATAATATTAATATTATAATATATTAATATGAATATTAGATTTAATAGTAATAATAATATTAATATTAGGGTTAATAATGTTTCTTTGCATCGTATTAATAATAATTGGGTCCATAGGCTTCACCTAAATAAAACCTATTTTTTTGAGAGTTAGTAAGAATAAATAGGTTTATAGAGTAAATATAAAAAGAGGTTATTTATTTACCATACCTCTCATTTATTTATATTTTTATTTATTTACCATATCCCTTTTATTTACAATGGTATTTGACCCATAGGCTTGGTATATAATTAGATGTTCTTTTCTAATTCTATTTCATATATTTTTATTTACTTACCATACCTCTTTTATAAATATGGTATTTGGCCCATGGTATTAACTATTATTTGTCCTATGGTATTTGGCCCATAGTCTTCACCTAAATAAAGCCTCTTTTTTGAGTTTTCCTAAATGTAAAGAGGTTTTATTTACTTACCATACCTCTAGTTTATTTATATTTTATTTATTTACCATACTTGTAGAGTAAATATAAAAAAAGTGTTTTATTTATTTACCATACCTCCTTTTTGAGTGTTTGTAAATATCTTTATATTTTATATTTATAGTGTGTTTATACATAATAATAATTAGATTGATTTTTATATAGGGCAGACATTAAATTAAAAATGTTAAATGTCTATTATGTTTATGTTTACCTTACATGTTTACATTTTTACTTGAGATCTACCCCATATAGAGTGCTTAGATGCAACAGATAATTGGTTTTAATGTTAATATTAGCTATTAATGTCAACATTGTTAATATAAACAAAGAATATTATTAATGTGGTTGTAACATTAGATTTTAAGTTATAGGTTTTTAAGTATTGAATAATTTTTAATAATAATATTAGGTTTTACATTTAACTTTTAATAGATATAATAGTTTATTTTAAGGTTTAATGAATGCGTTTTATTCTATCCTTTATACTAAAGGAGATTTTAGATTAGGTAAAGGAGATTTTAGATTAGGTATTGTACTTTGTTTAACAATAAATAAATGTTATAATATTTTAATATAAATGTTATAAAATTTTAATATTTATATTAAAGTATTGATTTTTAACATCATTATTATTATATATTATTAGTAATATTTTAACATTAAATATTATTTATTGTTAATATTAGTATTAATGATTTCCAAATTAGATACAAATTAAGGCTCATCTCATTTTTCTTAGGCACATAAAGGCTATATTGAATCTCAACTTTTGCACCTAATACTGTTATTTAAATTTAATATGTTTATTATGAAGGTTTATAAATAATTGCATATTATATGCCTACTATTATTTATTTTCGCAGAATATTGAGAGAATATTGAGTAAATTCAGAATGAGATAATATAGGAACTTGCTTCCTACTACAAAATAGATCAAGATAGGAAAATAAATGAATTGAATATTATTAGGAAAATAAATTATTGAACAGAATATGGAGATCCACTGAATGAGAAGATTTAGAAATATGGTCCCTCTCCACTACTACATGAAAGGCACTTTTAAAACAAATAATTCTTTTCTCTTAAAAATTCATTTTTTGTTTTAGTTATTTTACATTAGATATAAAATTTAGGACAAAAAAAGTTTGAGACAAAAACATTTTAAGCCAAAACTTTATAATTAAGGAAAAAGCACTTTGAGACAAAACTTTATATTTAAGACAAAAGCAATTTAAAAAAAATATTTTAAAACAAAATTTATATGTAAGACAAAAGCAGTTTGAGAAAAAAATATTTTAAGACAAAATCTTATATTTAAGATAATGGCCACTTAAGACAATGGAAATTAAGATGAAACCCATTTAAGACACTTAACAATTAAGACAAAACCATATCAATTGAAGAAAATGTTATCTAACACTTGCAAAATTGACTCTTACATTGCACCCTAAGTCTACCAGATTACACTACTAATGTTTCGCACCTATACCGAGGTTGCTATTTCACTTACCATTCATGTTATCTTATATAGAGACAACGATTTGTTGGGATCTTCATTTTGTGGGGGGTAGCCACTTTGAAGAACATGACAACTTTTCCTAGCAAGATTTTTTGGACATCAATTCCTCTTCCGTTAGATCTTCATTCAAGAAGTTTGCACAAAGATTCCATGAGTGAATAAGGGTTAATTTTAAATTTTTAAAAATAGATATTCAAACCACATGAAATTTAATCATATCAATTTCTTTCCTTTATATTATATTTTCCCTTTTTCATTAATCTTTTTTAATTAAATATAAAATTAGAATATGCTAATTATATTATTTTTTTAATTAATTATAAAATTAAAATATAACATTTTGAAAAGTTAGAATATTTTTAACTAATTTTTAAGTATTTAATTTAAGGTATATTTATTTGAAAAATATATTAAAAATTACATAATAGTAATAAATTTAAGATAATCTTATTTCATCACAGTCTAAAAATATAATAAATAAATAGATAATAAATATCATTTTTTGGTTGACATAACTTATGGGGATTTGAACTTTGAATCTCATGTTTTTATATTGAATTACACTCCATGATTTTTTTAATTTTTTAAATATGTGAAAATCTTTAAATTACTTCAACTAAAACTTTGATATAAATTTGCAAAAAAATAGATACAATATAACCATAAAATAAATTAAATATTTTCTCAATTATTTTCTATATATATGTATGTATGGAAGCAGTAAGGCTTTCTCCTTTGAAAACACTCCCCTAATTGCCACTCTCCACTATTTGTCACTATTGATTTTTGTGTTCGACAATTTTTCAATTATCCATTGTGAGATGCAAATTTTGGTTGGTTAGGGTATACCCATAATCGTAGACATATAACCTTTGTTATGGCTTACCTTCTTGGGACTGTGTGGACCCTCTGTTGTGGGTTTGGAGCTTTTGTTTGGTTCAACAAGGTATGTTTTTCTGAATTCAGAGTTGTTATTTCCTTTTGATGGATCATGTTATTATTTGCCTTCTCTAGACACAACTCGTACGATTTACAACATTGACACCCAAAATTCAGGCTCAGATGTCACTGTTGAAACTGTTGCAGCGATGGTTTTCGCATCCATCGTCTTTCAAACACCTGACTTGCCTTATTCCCAATGTTTGTTTGACACTACAACTCAGGTCAGGCAAAATATGCACCCTGTTTAACACAATTGCAAATTTAATTTAACCTACTCTGATTCTTGTTCTGTAGGATATGATTTCTAGTGCAGCTTCTAACACATTCTTTCTGTCTTTCTTGTGTAGCTCTTCGCCTCAGCAGAAAAATATAGGGGATCTTATAGTGACAACCTTAAGTCAACAGTTTGTACATTTTACTGCAACTATAGCGATACCAAGTTAGATTTCCATACTTCCAATTATTTCCCTACAACAAAAGTTGTGTCAAAGGACCAAAAATAAATTTGCAGTTAATTATAATGGGGATTCTAGGATGAATTGTTGTGGGTTGCTGCATGGCTGCAAAAAGTGTCGACCAACGACTCCTCGTATCTTCAGTGAATTCAAGCCAATGGACCGATACTTGAAGCTAATGATGCCAATAGTGAATTCAGTTGGGAAAATAAGCATGTTTGAATTAATGTGCTTCTCTCCAAAGTAATTACTAGTCCTCTATGATGATATCTACTGTAATTGAATTTACAAAGCTATCTATACTTACCCGTATATGACTGTTTTCAAGATTATTTGTTGGAGAAAATATAATTATTAGAATCATACCAAGAAGATGACGACAATTTCATTTTCTACCTCTAACTTTAAACATCTTATACACATGTTCCATACACCTGAGGTTATTAATTCCCATTGATCCATTTGTAATATGATGGATAAAGGCCACATAAGACTCAGCCGTGGAGGTTTTATTAGTAGCAGTAAAAGTAAGGGAAAAATTTCCACTAAAGATCACTTTTCCCATGGATAGGGAGACATGAATTTCCTGGCAGAGGAGATTACTGCCCTGCAATTATTTTTTGCCTATGCATTTTCCGGTATTTTGAGTCCAATTTCACTCTTTGTTTTTGTGTCCGCGAAATGGCTTGTTTTCTCATATGAACAGATTTTTATGGGAATGCTATCTAAATTGCGACGTGTTGCATGTGAATTTAAAGCATGTTTATAAATATCACAAGGTTATCATATTAGCTTCCAGGTTAGTTTAATTGGTATAGAGTTTGAAGTGAAGTTATTTGATATTGAGGGGTTATTTGATATTGAGGGGTTATTTGATAGTGAGTTAGCTCAATTGGTATTGAGAAGGTAATGGAAAAAAAATTAGAAAGTTAACATGGCATTTATTTGGCTTAGATGAATTCCTTTTCACATTTTATTTTTCAATAAGTTGAATAAACTTTGACTAAACTAAATGTTTGTTGTCTGGTGACGAAATTCTTCGGAGAAGCTTGGTTAAATTCAAATCGATATACTCTATCTACCTGCATTCCTCATTAGTTTTTAAAGCAGATCATGATTACGACCCTTGCGTATGTTGATAAATTAAGAAAATGAAAAAAAATCAGGGGATTAAATAATGTGGTTTTTTGTTTTTTTTACCCCTCAAGAAATGGCAGGTATATATATAGTAAGAGTAGGCAGGTATATATATAGTAAGAGTAGGAGACTAGTTGGGACCAAACCCTTGGATCATATCCATAAGCTTTTATATATAAAATAAAATTACAAAGGATATTAGATGAGGCATTCATTAGGCTAAAAATTGCCTAGGAAAAGTTGAGCATGAGTAGAAATTACTAATAATTACTAATAGTGTTATCAATTTGTAAAATCTCTTTTAGCTTTATGAAAATACAAATAAAAATTGATCATAATCAAGAAGAAAACATTAAATAAATATTACATAAAAGAAAATGAAAGAGAGGAGATCAAGAAGAAAACATTAAATAAATATTACATAAAAGAAAATGAAAGAGAGGAGAGTGCAAGGAAGTATCAATTTGTAAAGGTGCTTTTAGCTACGTGAAAATACAAATAAAAATACAGAATTATTAAGAATAAAACATGAAATAAATATCACATAAAAGAAGAGGAAGGAGAGGAGAGTGTACTGAAGTATGTAGATATTTAATATGAGGAGGAAGAGGGAAAGCATGAGGAATTGAGGAAGAGGTTGCTGTAGGAAAATTCGAATTTTCGTGGAAATTCACCTTCTCTAGATCACACAACAAATCACTTTATCATCAAGCTCTTAATTTTTTTTACAAAAGTATTTCATATACAAATCTACTTCACTTACAGTGAATTCTAGAGCATGCACAAATTAAAATTCTTCCATTCATACAAAGACAATTAGTGAGCACCACAAATATATGAAACTTTTTTTCATTAAATCAAATATGTACATATACACACTAAAAAACCTCTCATTTATCTCCATTATCTCTCTATGGCCTTATTTTACATAGTTTTGTCCAATAGTTCTCATTCAGTCTTAGAATGATTAAATAAAAAGTTACAAGAAAATTATATTTTATTGTTGAAAATAGCAACAAGAAATGATAAAAATAAAAATGCTAAAAATAACATTTCTATAAATAGAATTTTAGGATATACTCCATCTCTCTTAAAAATAGCATCAAGAAATGATAAAAATAGAAATGCTAAAAATAGCATTGCTATAGATAGCATTTCAAGAGATATTCCAATTTTGATTTGTCCTTGAATCAAAATTGAGAATTAAAATTCGAATTTAGTCTCAAGAGTTGTTTGAAAAATAATTAATTAATTCATCTTGAGTTAATTGGTTGGAGAAAATCAAACATGAAGTCTTTGTGAAGACATGAAACAATTATCCCTTTGATTAAGGAAGTTATCCCTTAATTAAGGAGATAAGGATGAGTTGTAATTAGTTAGCTCAGTTAACTAAATTAAGTTCAATTAGATTAGTTCCAAATGGTTTGTGAAACTGATTGTGAGTTCCATTAGTTAATGCATGCATGCATGCAACTAGTGTACTTTAGATAACTGAATATTCTCTCATAAATAACGCATGCATGTCAGTTCAGACAAAGATCCAGTTGAGATTAAAGGAAGGGACAGTGTACTATCAGTTGCTAGGATTTTCCTATAAAAAAATCTCTTGCATGTAGAGGGAATTCATTCCTTGAGGATTGTGCAGTTACCACCGAGGTTAGAGCAGTGTGTGAGGTGAGAATCACACAGGTGGCAGCCGGAGGACCCAGGAGAAACTCCATAAGGAAATAGGAGGCTTGGAAGACTGAAGGAAGGCATATGTGTTGTCTATTCTGTCTATGAGTAGTAGTGTGAGGGATTGTACTGAGAGTTGGATAGCTTGTGAGCTAAAGCTTTGTGTAATCCTGAGATATTTCCACTTGTATGATAATACAGATAGCGAGGTTTTTAGTTGAGGCTTTCCCCAGAGAATTCTTTTGTGTTTCATGTGTGATTGAATCTTCTTCTCTGTTATATGTGTTCTGTTTGAACTTGCTCAAATCGATTAAGCTTCTGCAAGTTTAATTGTAGAAGTAGATTAAGTATTTTGCTTTAGTACATTGCATAATCAATTTAATATACAATGAGAATTTCTACATTTACTAAATCCATAAATCATTTCGTGATTTATTCCTAAAGAACTCATGATTTATTTATTAAATCTCTCATGATTTATTCCATAAATCTCAAATTCTTTTCAAGGCAACTCAACTTTTTTCCTTATGGAAAAAATATCTTTTATCCATAGATTTTATAAAACTATTCTATAATAATTAAAAGAAACTAAGAATATTTACAATTAAGGAATTAGAATTCCTTTACAATATTGAAGTCTCTTCTGGATCTTTTCTTCAAAAATATTGATGGATTGGAAGCTCAAATTCTCATGCATCAGAATCCCAAGGTAGAGAAAAATTCATGACCTCCTCTTCATGTGTCATTAATTCCACATTCCTCTTGGATCCAAAACATTGTACTGTAACTCATCATGTGATTCTTCATATTGTTGCTCTTTTTTTATCACTATCTTTTCTAACCTTCCATTGATCCAGATTTAAACAGGAATGCAACAAATTACAGAGATAACCATATACAGAGAGATGCAACAGAAATAATACTTCATTTCATTAATGTAAAATACTGAAATATGCTTACAAACAGGAAATGGAAATAAACCAGCTAGGGTGATGGTAGCTTATCTCTGAGAAGAGATGTGGCAGCTACATGCCTCTGAACTATGTTACAATGAGGCTTGAAAGCCTATTTATTGTTGAGAAACAATGGAAAACCCTTAACATTCCAAAAACTAACCCTAGAAGATGAAACACCAAATTGTGGGCCCCATTTTGGGTAAGTTGGTACATCAACTTCCCGCGGTCATAACTTTTGCACCCGATCTTCGTTTGACACTTACAATAGCTCGTTAGAAAGATCTATCCAAGCACTACAACTTTGGGAAGAGCAACATCAGTCTATGGACCCATGTTGCTCCGAGATGTCCCAAAAAAATGTCGTTTAGGGCCTCAAAATGGCTCCAAAAGTTAAGGACCCGAAAAACTGCTAAAAATAGTAAATTGTGCTACAATTATGGAAACTAAAAATTGACAGAGACAGTTGTGGAGGTCCAAGTGGTATAGATGGGTGGCCACCAACATCCACCTAGATCATTCCTCCCCACTTAGGAAGCAATATTCCCCATTGCGTTGAGTTCCTCCATCTGCTAAACTTGGTCCTTGGTGAGTTGTTTTGCAATCTCGGATGTGCCCAGTAATGGTGGGAAGCATGGTCGAGGGTGGTACACATTGAACACTTGGTGCGGGCGAACGAATGGAGTAATGTTGTGCTCCAAAGCATTGTTTCCCACAGCCTTGGTAATGATGTAAGGACCATGTCACAGTGGTTTGAGCTTCTGATGGGCTCTTGTTAGGTGTCCTTTCTGTAGATGCAACTAGACTTTTTCGCCCACCTGAAACTTGTGTGGTACCCCTGTGGGTGAGGAGAAGTTGTTCCTATGTTCTGTCATGACCGTATCCCTTTTTTGTTGCTGTTGCGTGGGGGAACCCTCTCGGGGGGTCATGGATGTGGTGATGATCTTCCCCTTACTTTGGGAGTGAACTAGACAGAAAATGAATTTCCTAGTCTCGGAGATGAGCTTGTTGCCTTTCTTGGCAATGATCAAAGATGTGGCGGTAGGTGGGGCTACCTTCGGTATCCTGTATAATGAATTACACAAAGAAATAATGACAGCACGAGGCCTTGACTCATACAGAGCATGTCACCTCCACAACTATGGCTGGCCTAATAATACATCACAAACATCGAGAGGTGAAACATCACACAATACCTCGTCTGTGAAGGGCTTGATGCTATAGGGAAGGTGACACTCCTCGCGAACTCGGAGATCTCATCCTTGGTGAAACCACTCGATACTGTACGGCTGCAGGTGTGGTGTAGTTGGTAGGCCCAACCGCTTCATGACCTTTGCTAAAATTAGGTTCTTTTGGTTGCCACTGTCGACAATTAATTGTAGCGGCGAACCCTTCACCTACATCTGTGAGTGGAAAAGATGCTCCCCCTCTTCTGGATCTTCGGGCTCATTCTTCTGGATCTTGGCGGTGGCAACAGTGGTGCTGGGCTTCGCGTTAATGATCTGCTTCCCTTTGCCATTACCCTTATCGGGTTCTAATTCAGGGTCGGAATATGCATCTGATTTTGAAGCCTTCAACTCAGCCACTAGTGACTGCTTGGTTTGACACTCACTTGTGTTGTGAGTGGGGCTCTTGTAGAACTCACACGACTTTCCTGTGTCCTTCTTCGACTTTGTGGTGTTGTTCATTTCTTGTGGCTTTGACAGGTTGTCTTGGGTCACCCTCCCTTGGCTTTGTCCTTTGGTCTTCGGATTTGCAGATCCAAAGTCTCGCTTCTTTTGTTTAAACTTTTGCTCGATTTTGATAGTGTATCGGTACGCCATGCCAAGCGAGAGATGTTCAAGAACTCGATCTCATCTTGGATGTACTTGTGTAGGCAACCACAGTATTTGAGTACCAAATGCAGCTCAGAATACTTGATAACCAACTGTGTGTGAAGGGTATAAAAAATGTTTGTGAACTCCGGCACATCTTGGTCTGTTCCCTGTCGCAGCATGGTCCACTTTATGTAATTGTCCTCATAATTTTTGACAAGGTAGTACTGCTCCTTGATGGCATCCCAGAATGAATTCCAGGTGGGTGCGGCTGAAAATAGTGAGCTCGTACTTTCATCCTTCTGCTCGCAGTAGGTTTCCTACCAGTCCTTGACGTGGAGGGCTTAAAGGGTGTGGAATTTCCAGAGTAGCTATTGGAAGCTGATGCATCGCCTCTGGGTAGCCGCTGAAGAATGTGGGCAAAGTTGTCCATCATCGTGTTCCTTTATCGCTTGAGGGCTTCTTCGAGCAAGATTTTGATAGGATCTCCTACCCCCTTGTCTTTCTTTTCATCCACCATGGGAGGCCATCGAGATTTGCGAGGCTGAGCTTGCAAAGGTTCAACTAGATCGAGCCCTAGCTCCTTATATCCCGATCTCGTTGGGGACATGCAAGGTTACCACACATCATTCAAGGTTACCACAGATCATTTAATCACAAGTAACATACATTATGTTTCTTTCTTTCCTTTTCATGGTTGATATGTTTCTTTATTTCCTTTTCATGGTTGATATTCTCAACATCATTGTTCACTGAGGAACCACAAATCAATCCATTTCAAACATCATTGTCATTTGGTGAATAAGATATTAAACACATTCTTAGTTTCATATCATATGATTGCAATAATTTATGTGAGTTTTGTGGCAGAGAACTAGACCATCTATTAGTTGTTAAAGAATATGGTGTATCAATATGAAATTAGAAGTTGGTTTAGAAGTTGGTCTCTGTACTTACTTGACAATGGGCATACATGGAAATTTTTTAGTTTACATCTAATATCCTCAAGAAAAGAAAGAGTTGTGAGTAGTTAAAGGAAGAATTGCGAGAGTTGCGAGTAACTAAAGGAGGAATGGGGAGTGTATAGTTAACATTTTCTTAACTAGTGTATGATATTGTAATTTCGAAAATATAGTGAAACTTGAATGGGCTTAGTAGCTAAAAAGCATTTGTTTTTCCACTTGCATGTATATGATTAAAACTATTGTATCCTAAACAAATTAATGATCTATTGGGGTTTTTGAGCATGGGATTTACTTCATTTAGAAAGAAACACTTTGAGTGTAACTGCTCAACTATGGCTCTCAATCTGATGAGTTCGAGTTCATAGCTGTAACGCCATCAAATTGTCCTTACAAAGTATTTCTTCCATTCTAGGTAGCAAAGAAAATGGTTTATTCAAGAGAAACCCATATTAAAAAAAGTCCCAAGCAACTTTTCTCGTCCATTGCCATATTAAAATTCTGAGTCTTTTTTCTATCCCGCGTGTGGACTTTGAAGTTCCATTGCACCTTTTATCCTTGAATTTTCACTCAAACAACTTGAATTAACTCTCTATGATAGGAATTGGTGCCTTCTTTGCTGCATGCGAGTGAGAGAATACGTCACATGTTGCAACCCTTTCTTCTGCATACTTACAAACAAATTCTAACATGAAGGAAATTGATGTGAAATTAAAAAATTGAAGGTCTATTAAAAATTTGCAAGCAAGTTTATGTCTTGTGGGAAATGGATCAAGTTGCAAAAGCACATAAACTTTAGTGATTTTAAAACTCAATTTGCAGAAATAAATTAGAGAAATATGAACCACGAACAACAACACAAAAAACCAAATTGTTAACGGAGTTCACCCCTCCTATACTACGTCTCTCGGTCCAACTTCCAATGTTGGGCCTCTTCAAATATGTGCTAAAATATGAATTAAATCAGTTTACAGTGCTCAAAATGCAAAATTAGTGTTGGCAGTGGATTCAAAATGCTAAAAAATCTCTATCTAGGCTCTTCTTGACCTCAAAAATGTTAAAAATTTAGCAAGATATGCAAATATGTAATTCTAACTAATCATTCTACAATTTCCGCCTTTATGCCAACTGCCAAGCAACAATTTTCCTTGGTTGCAGTGGGATTCACACAACAAATGGGGAAAATTGTTTCCTCCTTAATCACGCCAATATCCGTTAAGAAATGGTCAAGGTCACATGGATGCCATGTGGCTCATGGTTAGGCTAACCAACCAGCCCCACTGCTTCGATCCCTTTGGTATCGACATATGGTCACATAATGGCTCATTGGACTAGGGGTCGACATTGGCTAGGTGTTGCTCGGTTCGCCCCCTTTGCAGCTAGTCTCGGACATATGGAATAACTTGAACCGAGGGTTGGGATTAACGCTTGCTCCTCTTCTTCAACTCCGCCTGTGGTCACCTGGGTACAATGAGACTAAGGCTGGGGCGTAGTCCCTACCCCCTTCACCTTCCACTCCTTTCCATAGTCTTATGGGTGTTGATAAGTTCGGTGGCTGGGGCCAAGTGCTTCGCTCCCCTCCCACCAACACCCTAACCGTTGTATTTGAAATATAACTGGGGAATTATAATGGTTAAGAACTAATGCAATGGTCCAACAATAAAGCACAAAATTATGTTGTGGCAGGTCAAGGGGTTGAATCCCACTAAGGCTCTTGGGTTGCTTTACAAACAATTTGGCCAATCATGGAGGGCCACTTGGTTCCCTCTCATTGGGCCATGTGGTACCTCATAATTGGCCCATATCACAACCAAACCAACCAATTAAAAAATACCACCTGCATTAGTACAATCCTAGCATGTGTCACGCCTAGGTTGGTTCATACTTTCCACTGTGCCTCCCTCACTGTATGGTTTGCCCAGTCAACCCTGCTACTTGTTTTTTTTTATCTATTTGGCCAAAACTACAAAATATCATAACTTGATCATATGATGTTGGTTTGAGGAGATTCAAGTGCATTTGGATTCTAGACAATGAGAGCTATAATCTGGAGTTGGTTTCGAGCAATTTCAAGTACTTTCAATTTTCAACATTTTTCTAATCCCCTCGATGATTCCTCCCCACTCGAAGCTTTTGGACCACCAAAAGGTTGTTTTCAGTCAACAAGTAGGTGAGGGTACAACTCCCTCACCCTTCCAATCTCAATCCATTTGGCTTTACTTGGATTAGTTCCCTTGAGCCCCACACAAAGGTAATCCACATTACCTCTGCATGAAGTCCTTATCCTCCTATCAATAATAATATCTTTCTACAATTATTCTAAGTATTCGGGAGATAAATCTTCCATTGTTGGAATCTGAACATTCTCTCCTTGATCTTCAATAAAAGGAAGCTCATATAATCTCATTTTTTCCACATTTATAACAACATTAATTTGCGTGTATGGTGGTAAATATAATCGGAAGGCGTTGTTACCAATACTTTCCAAGATTTTAAAGTGACCATATTTGATTGGTTTAAGCTTTTTACTTTCTTGTTGGAGCCTTTCCTTTCTGATATAAAGCCAAAATTGATCTCCCACCTGGAATCTGTGGTTAACATGATGCTTATCATGTCTTGCTTTATACTTGGCTTTACTCTTCTCCAACTATTCTTGTACCATTTGATGCACCAACTGAATCTGTTCAATGAAGCTCTTGGCCTTATCTATGTCACTATGTCCATCCACCACAACATCTTTCCCAAAGATAAAATCTAAGGGAGATTTTGGTAAATATCCCAAACATGCTTCAAATGGAGATGTTTGACTCGAAGAATGTTTGGCTCTATTGCAGACATGCTGGATGTAATGTAAATTGTCATCCCAAAGCTTAGGATGCTTGCTGCAGTATCCAATAAGGATATGTGCTATTTATTGTTCTGTTCACCACTTTTTTTTGGACCATCATTTTGTGGATGAAATATTGTTCTCTTCTTTAACTTGGTGTCCATGACTTCCCATAAACTTGACCAAAATTTCCCGATAAATTGAGAATTTCGATAAGAAATAATAGAAGTGGGTAGCCCAAAATGCACCCATATATTTTGGAAGAACATATATGCTATTTTTTTAGTTGTAACCTGCTTCTTACAAGGCATCAAAACACACATTTTGCTAAAACTATTCGCATCAACATAAAGATAATCATGACCTTTCCTAGGCATAGGTAGTCCTCCTACAAAATCCATAAAAACACATTCCCAAGGCTGAGAAGGAATAGGAGGTGGAGTATACAAACCCAAATTTCTATTTCTAAGCTTTCTAGTATCACACATAGGACATGCTCTTACATATCTTAACACACTTTCATTCATATGAGGCCAATAACAATACCTTTGTAATTGTGAAACTGTTTTGCCTACACCAAAGTGGCAAACAATAAGAGAAGTATCCACTTCCATTATGATGTTGACTCTTTAACCATGTGGAACACATAACTTTCCAAGATGATACAAAAATTTATCGCGAACATGATAATCCAATACTTGAACATTATTTCCTTGACACAAAGTTAGATAAACATCTTTGAAATATTCATCTTTAGCATACTATTCAACATAGCTCTCATGCATGATTGAATTGTGCTTAAGATGGAAGATGCACTAACAATAGGCCTTGATAAAATATCAACAGATTTGTTGCATATGCCTTTCTTATACTTGATTACCAAATGAAAATGTTGTATAAATCCTATCCACCTAAAATGTCTAGCTTGTTGTGGCTTGGTTTGCAATTGTAAATATTACAAAGGTTAATGGCCAATATGAATAATCGTTGCCTTACCCATCAAATAATGCTTCCATTTTTTCATGCTTTGTACCAAAGAATACAACTTTATGTCATAAGTTGGATAGTTAATTACTGCATTGGTAAAGTTTTCAGAATGATAATAAATAGGCTTACCACGCTGCATCAAAACTGCTCCCATGGCATAATCACTTGTATCGGTTTGAATCTCAAATGACTACTTAAGATCTGGAAGTGCAGGGATTGGTGATGTATTTATTTTCTCCTTTAATGTATCAAAGACTTTTTGTTGCTTTCTTCCCCACTAAAAGACTTGTTTCACAGTTGTCAAAGCATGTAATGGAGCTACAATAGATGAGAATTTAGCAATAAAATTTCTCCAATATTGGGTTGCTCCCAAAAATATCCCAACCTATGTTACATTATTGGGCTTAGGCTAATTCACAATGACTTCTACCTTTGAGGGATCAATCTTTAGTTCATCCCCTCTGTTATTGGGAAAACTAGTGTCCATTCAGAGCTTCTAGTCCCACTAAGACGGGTAGCTATCTTAGAACAAACAAACCAAAGTTACTTGTGTTTTCCTTTATGAGAGATAGATGAGAGAGAAGTAGAGAGTACCAACCTCAGTCTTTCACTTGGCTCCTTTCTTGTTTCCTCCCTCCTTTGACAGAGCTTTGCCACTCTTTCCTCACTTGTCCTGCTTCAAAGAACACCTCTAGAGTCAAAGAATCATAATACCATCAAAGCATAGAGATCTATAACCATAAACAATATAGGATCAGATGTATATTAACCATACAAATGCATATACCAATACAAGATTCATAAATATACAAGAATATGGAGGAAAAATAAAATATATTTATTGATAGAAGTAGTAGAAGAGAGGATTACAACCAAGTTGTCTGATCCAACGGCATCCTCCCAGCATGAAAGCCCTTTTCACCTCATGAAAAGCTAGATCACCCAGCAATACAATGTTGCACAGAGAAACCAACAGCACTTCCTTACAAAATACAAAATTCCAGCCTCTGGATCCATATATAGATATTCGCAGGGGGTGAGTCAGCTTTTGGGATTTTGATTAGTGTTTTTTCACTAATAGTTCTTGCTTCCACTTGGAGATTTCATGATCTCTTACTCATCCCTGGGCGAATTCAGAGAGGCAAGTGTCAAATGAGCAGTTTCTAGAAGATTCTCTGGGTTTCCACCTAGGAAATTGCCTCTGCCATTTGTCTACTCTCACCCATCAGACCCTATAGAAGGGATTTTCAGTATGCATTGCACCCCCCATGTGTAATAGGTGAGATGCATCGCACCCTGACCATGGAGCAGGTGAGATGGTCCAGTTTTGACTAGTTCCGAGTAGTTTTTCAGGGAGAACTTCTGGGAAATGATGTAATCAGCTGACCTTGTTCCTTTAGGGTATGAAACAACACTTTTAGGGGCTTAGAAGCCCTTGTTTTATGGACATATGTGATTGGGGTTGCAGTGCCCAAATATGTCTATAATAGTTTCCCCCTAAAGCATGAGGTCGTAAATATTCTGATGTTGGGTGAAATGTTTTATCATGAGGATCTAACGTTTTTCAAACTGGAAGGTGACCTGTAATAAGATACAATAAAATACATTACCTTCATAATAATTTCATGATCTAGCTAAGGCGGGCATTCCCATGCTCATCTTTATAAATTCATTTTCATGTACATAGAACAAACAATCGTCTGTGTGGCAGACTGATGATTCTGGTAGAGCCATCATCCCTTAGTTTGGATGATCATTTGTGTAGCTATGATGTACATTTGATGTCTTTATTTTCCTAAATATATCGCAGACCGGATGGATGAAACTAGATCTCGGGTCTTCAAACTCGTTTAATCTTCACCCGAAGTACAAGTCGATCCATGTGAAAAGATGTTCTTATGTTGAACATGGAAAGACATCGCCTCATTACTAGCCAATGACGTAAGCTGTTAACAGGCATGAGAGGAATCACTGATAATGATGATGACCCTCAAGGTACTGCAGTACAATTCACGTGGTGTGAATATATGAGTCGATGTCAAACACCATGAAAAATATTTTGGTCGAAGGCCATTGATGTATACCTGTTGCCGGAAGTGAGAAACTTTCCATTGAGGCATGCAAGCTTCAAAGTACTGAAAGGGTTGTTCCTAAGTTGACTTCTTGGATAATGAGCTGATGTCGACAAGAAGTGACCCATCGAAGGAGTGCTTTAATGAATCCAACATCTACGTCACGGAACAAAGAAAATGATTTTGTGGAGGTGAAAACGATCTAATGATATAAGGTTCAGGGTGGCGGTCATGAAAGAATGAAGCATGAAGGTATTGTAGTGGATGAGATGTTAGCTAGGTTGGTGAATTCTCTAAGCAACTTCTCTTGAACATATCAGCAACATTGAATTGGATTGGTAGCATTAACCCCAAAAATTTATGGTACGAAGGACCAATAGTGATATGACCGGTGAATGGAATAACTCAACCTGACTCAATCATGGTAATGGAGTGAAAGTGTCATGTTCAAGAGCGACCTGCTACCAATGAATTTCTTCAAGTTTTCTTCCCAATTTTTCCCTAGTCATTTTTGACCAGTACCTCTTTATTTTTGTCAAGCTTGAGGAGGATAACATATGCTTCTTCTATAATTTTCCCTTCGGGAAAACCTATCACTATGTTTTAGCGAGCCTAGCGATAGTGAAACTCGCTCTTGTCTGTAATGGACAAGTTTGTCGCTATTGTTTTAACGAGTTTAACGACAAAGATAACTTGATTCTTTTCAATTTTAGAGAGTCTGAAAAGAGATGGAAAGGAAACTCCAGTAATCCTTTTTCGTAGCGTAATCCCTTAAGTCCAAAAAAGTATAGATTAATAAGAAAGGGATGGCTTTTTCGATCACTTTAACGAGCGGAAAAAGACAAGCGCTCGCTCTTTTTGTGTAATGATCCCTTAGGTCCAAAAAGATTAAAATATAGAGGAGGGATGTCATTTCCAATCACTTTAACAAGATGGAGAGGCCAATTGCTTGGAAATATTTTTATATTTTACGAGTCTAAAAAGAGCTTAAAAGAGACTTGTCTTTGAGGAACGAGTGATATTTTCAGGTAGCAGCTAGTTCCAAGTAATGTTTGGAACTTTTCAATCACGACAGTGTAAAGAATATGGCTAACAGGATCACTCGTCGCAGCTATTCCTCAAAACGGGTAAACAATCAAGTGGAGGCGGATGATAGGCTAAAAAGTGGAGGTGATGGTAAGAACATGACCAAGGCTCAAAAGCTGATAGTAATGCGATCACAAGGGTTATTTACTGAAAGTGGGTTCATTTTTTAATGAGCTTGAACTCTAGGGGAACATATGCTCATCACTAGGCTTATTTTTTAACGAGCTTGAACTTTGCGGAGACATTGCTCGTGCCAGTCATATAATAAGGATGTCTCTCATTAGTAGGTTCATTTTCTAGGGAGCTTGCCCCATGCGCAACTTTGCTCCGAAGCCTTTTGTATGCAAGCTAGGGATGACCAACTACTATCTTACGGGTTAAAGAACTGCTGAGGTTAGGTAGGATAGCTTCTTGACGAGAAACCTTTCCTTTACTTTGTTGTTTCTGTTGTTCCTAGCAAAGGTGAATGGTTGATCACACCAATCACCTAACTTAAGAAGTTGAAGTTAGAAAAACTACGGGGTTAGAGCTACGCTGGTTCCTTTTCACTTGCATAAAAAGGTTTGCATGCCCCCAGGTATAAAGAAAATTAGAGTTTCCAGGCTACCATATGGAAGATCTTGCATTTGCAGACAAAACACTTCCTTGGCTCTATCCATTGAAATAGACAAAGGTGAAAGGGCTAAATCCACTTCCAATCATATAACTTTTGACAAGGGAATATTATTCTAGTCTAATCCCATTTTCCTAAATGGATGGGTGTGTCAGACTAGTCATATATCCTTCAAAGAAACCTACCTTATATCTGGGGTTTTCCTATCAAAGCAGACTAGGGCGCATACCCCGTGGGGTTAGTCACGTTCACCGAATCACTCGTGCTCATCAGGTGGGTAGACTGGAGGTTGATGAGACATTCCTTATGCAAAAAGACTAGTTAGGGATGGTATTTGACTAGTAGCTGTGTTTGAACCGGGGAATGAAAGCTGGTCTACGAGCTGGACCACTCTACCTTCATGTGGGAAACACATAACTCGAAAGAGTGAGGAAAAAATAGCTCCCATGCTATAAATGTAGTCACGCCCAAGGAGTAGATTGTAATATAATGGTCCTCGGAATACCATCACTTTCAGATAAATGGTTTTCCTTTTCAAAGTTATAGGCAAATTTGGAAGGATCCCTAACGGTCGACTGGTTCCTTTGTTGAAGCCTGACAGATTTCGAATCTCAGGCAGAAGCAATGGCAAACCAAGCACTTTCCAAGCAATTGAGGAAAGGATACTCACGGAAGCCCCTTCATCTATGATAGTACCAGCCATGATAATCCTGTAAGCTTGCACTATGATTCAAAATGGTACATTAGATGGTAGGCGGGGTCTCCCTAATAGATTCTAATCAAAGGAAATGACTAGATTGCTTGGAGGAGGGACCGAATAAATGGTCGGATGAATATCTGATGAAATTCCTTCTTGTGGTAAAAGAACGGGTAGATTGCCCCCTTGTTCATTTGACTTTGTGTTAACAAAAAGAATTTGAACCATGTCGTTCGCATTCTCCTTAGAGACTGTATCATCTGAAGGTGGACCTTTTGAAGACAAGACTGGGTCGACTACCATCTCAACCCGTTGAATTTGGTCTGGTGTGGACTCAGAGGGTTTATCTTCAATGATAGATGCTTCGATTGGCAATAGAGGTATGTCAGTTGGATTTTCAACTAGTGATGGACTCGGCAAGAGTTTCTTGTATCCAAAGAGGAAGTCGCTGCGATGCAGTAGGATGATTATCCAAGACTCTTTTAGCTTCATCCAGGAAAGGACAATGGTGGAGGGCATGATCGCCTTCACACAACCTACAAGGAAATTTAGATCTTCCTTTCTGTCCATTGACTTCGTTTTCACTAGTTGATGGTGGACTCTCAACATGATCATCATAGGTTGAAGACACCGGATTGTGCAAACTGGGAGATCAACCCCTTAAGATCTATGGGATGCAAGGATAATCTCGATGATAGTGGTCTCCCTTGCAAATGACACATGGAGATTTAGGTTTGGATGGTGCAGTGTGTGGATTTTCGTCAAACGATGTATGGTTGCCCCCTTTCGCTACTGGCTTCTTCTTCTTCTTCTCCTTCCCTTTCTTCTTCTTCTCAGTTACTTGGTTTTTAGCGTTACTAGCTTCACCAAGCGAAGAGGAAGAAGGAGAGGGAGAAACAAACGAAGGAGAAGGTGGGGGAGCGACTTTAGTATCATCTCGTTGCAAATTTGATTGCTGAGGAATTACGGTGTTTTGAATGATAGAGGTCAAGAAAAACCATACTAGCAGGCCAATTGTGAGTCCTAGAAGGGACAATGTAGCCATATGTGGAGCACCAACATCTCCCTAAGAAGAGAAAGGACTAGGATTCCCCCCAAGGGGGAATCCTTGATTGGTGGACTCCATTTTCTCAACCTAAGACCAACAAGGGAACAATGAAGTTATTCTAATTAAAATAAATTTTATGACGCTTTGACACAACTTGCTTTTTCAATTTTAAAGAGTTGAGAAAAATCTAAAGATGACTCTAGTCGCCTTCGATTTTTAACGAGCCTGAAGTGACAAGTGCTCAGATGGACCTTTTCTTTTAAGGAGTCTGAAAAGGAACGAAAGTGACTACTCTGGAAATCTAGACAGAGGGATTACCAAACCAATCGAAAAATTGCAGAATACTTTTTACGTACGGTAGTTAATCTTCCCAAATGCTATGTTCAGTGCATTGCGATCGATAGGGCGACAGACATAACTTCCTAAGGATAGAGGATATAGTCTATTGTGGTCTCCCAATATATACTCGACGATACGTGGGAGCACAAGTCCGTACTGGCACTTGTCGTATTAAAGAGGAGGAATCACCCAACCTACGATGAAAACGATAGTTACCAGGCTTTACGATGCCGGAATATGGCTCTAGCCTAGACTTATATATGTTGTGCGTTAGGTTCCAAAGCGTTTTTATGTTCATTGCGGTTTATTTTACAATTGATCTTTCTTAATAATTTTTCCTTTAAGGTTCAACACATGATGTAGATATACAATTCCTAAATATGCAATCTAAGATAATAAATAGTCATTTACTTTCTTTTAGCAATGAAAATCCTAGGTACTAAGGAAAGAGAAGTAAAATTCTTTCGCCATAGAGCAGAGAGCACACACTAAGATGCAATGTCCTAAATCAATTTCCGCATGCAGTATAAATGAAAATGCACATGCATGTATTTGTTTTTCAGTTTCCTTAATGTGTGAATGAAAAAAGAAAACTAAGTATAGATCTGAACTATCTTTCCTCAAAGCGACACTTTAGCAATTTCTTTTCAAAAACGAAAGGAAGATTAAGATGACACTTTCAATTTCAACTTGAAAACTTCTTTCGACACTTCAAAGAATTGATGGTTCAAATCAAATACAATGGCAAAAGTGTAATCGACTATCTAAAAGAGGAAGACTTTATGACAATTTTCTTTGACTGAAAACGACACTTGTGGCACTTTCAAATCGAAAGACGACAGTTCAATTAAGCTACTATTTGCAAAGGAGAACTGTAAATGATGAAAAATACATAAAAAACATTCACAATTCTTTATCAACGGAGGCTGAATAATGCAAAAGAAGAGAGTTTCAATAGTGATATACTGATCACAGACAACAAAACTGCTGAATAAAGTTGAAGACAATGAAGAAAAAACCAAAATCTGGAAGCAGAAACAGTCTCACCCAATCATCGCACCTGTAACATAGGGAAACATGGATGCATCTCACCTACAACACATAGGAGGTGTGATGCATCCAAGTTTCCAATGAGAGATAGTGCGATGGTCTAGGGACGAGACTGGGCTTGGTTTTTACTCACAGTTTGTAGCTAAGTTCAGGGATTTAGGCTGAGCTAATGATAGATAGTAAACACAAAGTATAGGGGCTAATCTAATGAGGTTACTTGAGCTACCACTAGGGCACTTAGGATGTTTGCAAGTCAGTTGTTCAGTTCATAAACAAACCTAGAGGTTGACTGAAGCAACGTTGATCTACTTTGCAATTGCATAGCAAATGCAGTTCGAAGGCTGGTTGGCTTAACTTCAGGCTCTGTCTATATCTTATAAAGCAAACAAATAGAAACAAGCAAACAAACTATTCACTGCCCAGTGGAGTCGCCATTTTGTTATCGGGAAAACTAGTGTCCATTCAATGCTGTTAGTCCCACTAAAACAGGTAGCTATCTTAGAAACAAACAAACCAATGTTACTTTTGTTTTCCTTTATGAGAGATAGATGAGATAGAAGCAGAGAGTACCAACCTCAGTCTTTCGATTGGCTCCTTTCTTGTTTCCTACCTCCTTTGACAGAGCTTCGCCACTCTTTCCTCACTTGTCCCGCTTCAAAGAACACCTGTAGAGTCAAAGCAGCATAATACCATCAAAGCATAGAGATCTATAACCATAAAAAATATAGGATTAGATGTATATTAACCATACAAATGCATATACCAATACAAGATTTAGAAATATACAAGAATATGGAGGAAAACTCAAATAGCTTTATTGATAGAAGTAGTAGAAGAGAGGATTACAACCAAGCTGTCTAATCCAGCACCATCCTCCCAGCATGAAAGCCCTCTTCACCTCATGAAAAGCTAGATCACCCAAAAATACAATGTTGCACAGTGAAACCAACAACACTTCCTTACAAAATACAAAATTCTGGCCTTTGGATCTCTAGGATGAGGGATCCATATATAGATATTTGCAGGGGGGTGAGTCAGCTTTTGGGATTTTGATTAGTGTCAGTTCACTAATAGTTCTTGCTTCCACTTGGAGATTTCATGATCTCTTACTCATCCCTGGGCGAATTCAGAGAGGCAAGTGTCAAATGAGCAGTTTCTAGAAGATTCTCTGGGTTTCCACCTAGCAAACTACCTCTACCATTTGTCTACTCTCGTCCATTGCACCCTATAGAAGGGCCTTTCAGTATGCATCGCACCCCCCATGTGTAATAGGTGAGATGCATCACACCCTGACCATGGAGTAGGTGAGATTGTCCAGTTTTGACCACTTCTGAGTAGTTTTTCAGGGAGAACTTCTGGGAAATGATGTAATCAGTTGACCTTGTTCCTTTAGGGTATGAAACAACACTTTTAGGGGCTTAGAAGCCATTGGTTTATGGACATATGTGATTGGGGTTGCAGTGCCCAAATATGTCTATAACACCCTCCAACAATATGACCCAAATAAACTAAATAGGTTTTCCCAAATTCACACTTAGACATATTCAAAGACAATTTCTCTTTCTTTAGAGCATCTAAAACTTGCTTAACATGATTGACATGCTCTTCAGGAGTCTTACTGAAAATTAGAATATCATTTAAGTAGACTATGAAAAAATTATCAAGGAATGGTCTCAACACATCATTCATAACACTCATGAATGTTGCAGGTGCATTACAAAGACAAAATGGCATAACTAACCATTCAAACAAACTTTGTTTTGTCTTGAAAGTAGTCTTCCAAATATAACCTTCATCAATCCTAATCTGATGATCATCACTTCTAATGTCCAAATTGTTAGCACCTAAATCTGCCTTAGGTTGAAGGAAGGAAAAAATTAGGGTAACCACAAACCACGCTCAGTCTGGTAGCTAGCCCTACCAGAGCAGGAGAGGGATCTCTCCGAGTCACGGTCAGTGAATAGATAATTGAAAACGTCTGAGATGACTTACAATGCAATGACCGAGCTTCTGGGATGTTATGGGACCGGCGCTCGGTAAAGAACACATAATTTAATACAAAGGCACATATTATTCCATGAGGCAAGGTAGGCGAAAAATGTAACAATTTAGTTTGAGGTACCGCAGAATGAATAGATTGCTGAAGAAAGTGAAAAGGGCATAGTGACATGAATCCTTTTCAACAGAAGAATAACACTGAACATGAAATTTTCCCACAGGCAGAGCAATAAAATTGAATTCTACCTAATCTCACTCAGAAAATTTCACTGGAAATGAAAATGAATTGAATTATGAAACATAATGAAATACATATGAAAACATAAGAGACACATTTGCTACACTCACAACCACAAGAATCTCATGAAACAGAGCCGCTGCCTTTCATTAATTCTCTGTCAAAAATACACAGTGAAGAAATAAAGTTTCTTTCCCACAGTCTCCCAGAAGTTACAAGCCAACCAACCCTTTGCAAATAACTTGCATACAATATATAGAATGTGTAGAGAAGAGATGGAATGCCCAGAGGTTGGGAAATTACTCAAATCATTTCGAAAAGGAGATGGAGAGCCAACCATCAGCTACAGGTGCAGCGCTCTCAAGCATGACATTTGGCTGTGGTGACCCTTTGCATTCTTTTGCCACTTCGATAGATGGCCATCTGGAGAGAAAACTCTTTAAATGCTGCCTTTGGCGCCAAAAAACTGAAGTGTAGATGACCGGGCCCACTTGGAGAAGTCGCGACCCAAAATTTCACGAAATGGGAGCAAATTGGCAGCTTTTTCCCTTGTGCGCCGCGCCAAATTCTCTGTGCATCATGCCACTTTGGAGCCTATTTTGGTGCACTTTCAAGTCTCCAAAATGTGCCCAAGTGGGCTTGTTGGAAAGCGTGTCCTGTCTACCTTCTCACCCCACTAGAATTTCTCAATTTGGTGCTCATTTGCCCCTCCAAATCTTCATTCTCCCAAGACTGCTTCCTATGTGTCAAAAAAGTGGCAGAGAGGCCATTTTTGGGTTTTTTTTGACCTTTTGGAGACTCATACCTTGCCAAAATTTCTTGCCCAGACACCAGTAGTCGTAATTTTTAATGCTGAATCCAAATATGAAAGCGGTTTCTCCATTGGAGCCCTAGAATTTTAGCGTTGCGCCAGTGGCGTGGCGCAAAGGGAGAAATTTCCTATTTTTTGTCCAAAAAATCAAAATTTGACCAAAACTTCCCCAAATTTGCTGAAATTTGGGCTAGAGGTTCCTTATGGGATGCCATGTTGAGCTAAGGAAGCCTCAGCCAAGATTCTATGTCTATCTTGCTCCTTTTCCCATTTTTCCCTTTTGATGCCTTCCTTAGTTTTGCCTTCAAATTCCTTATTCGTGCCTTGCAAACCTTGTCCCGTGCCCAATAGTGGTTTTTCATGTTCCTGAGCATGTCCCTGTCATTGTGTGCTTTCATCGATAGCTCCTCTAAGTGGATGTGGATCCTCTCGAGCCAAATCTCTCAATTAGCCTTTATCTCCTGCTGAATAGGTGTTTTCTCATTTAGGATTCTTTAGGCGGCGTGCTGGTCTTCACGGATGTTTTGCAGCTCCATGATCTCATGCTAGTCCTCAGGCTGCTAGTTTCTCTACTCCAAATACTTGATGATCCATTTGGCCCTCTTCACATCTGCATCATCATCCTGAATGAGGATGAAATCGGCCTCCTGTTCACCTAATGGCCCCTCATCATGCATAGGTTTCTTGTCCTTGTCTTGTATTTCTCTAAGGGGAGCATCAGCAAGCAAATCCAATTTAACCTTCTCTTTTTTCTTGATTAGGGTTTCCTGGAGTATTTTATTCAACTGCTTGATTTTGACTTTGGAGACCTGATTCCTTGTGTAGCAATGAGTAGCCATGCGTCTTTGAAATTTGTTATCTCTTTTGGCCTTCTTAAGAAGATTGTTTAAATGGAAATTTACTTTGTCAAGCCAAAACTCCCTATTTTCATTGATTTCTCATGTGGGACTGTTCTCCTGAAGCTGTGTCATTGTGGGTCTCCTCCTCATATTCTGATGAAACCTCAGATGCCATGACTGCTATTTTAAAAGTTGAATTTGGGCTGCCCTTTGATTTAAATGAAGCTAGAAGTTGCTTTGACAATCTGCCACCAAGGGGACAATTTAATAGGGAGCATTAGGATGGGGATAATATAATAGGAATAGGAGTTTATAGGAGAATTTTGTTGAGGGATATATAGGGGTTTTTGGGGTATTTTGATAGGGTAGGGTTTGGGTTTTTAGCAAGGTAGGGTTTTAGGGTTTGTAAGGTAGGGTTTGTGTTTATTGAGCGATAAGAGGGGAAAGGGAGTATGATCTTGGTAATGTTAGGGTAATGATTATGGGGACAATGGCATAGGGGAATAAGGAGCAGGGGTAGGGTAGGAAGAATAACCTTGGCAGCAACAACACTGTAGCAAAAACCCTAGCAGAATAGTCTTTCTTTGATGTCTTATTGTGTTTGCTTTATGAAACTTTTTGCATTCAATCACAGGCAATAAACCATCATATCTCTATCAAATTTGATGCACAAGTGAGTTTATGGAGCCTACCTTGCAATTCGACGGGCTTCACAAGAAATTTGAGGCAATTTGGCACAATTTTAGGCCCTTTTTTCCCTGTGCGCCGCGCTCTGTGTGTGTGTTGCGCCAAGTAAATTTTACACTGGAAAATCTCTCCTAGTGCGCCGCGCTCCCTATGTGCGTCGCGCTCGTTTCCAGGTGACCTTTGGAGGCCTTCCCGGTGTCCAAATTGGGTGTAAGCTAGCTCGTTGGAAATTTCTTTGAGTCTTCCTTCCATTTGACTCATCAAGTAAGTCATTTGGCCAACTTAGCTAGGAGAAAACTTGATTTTACCAAGGTCACTTCAGAGGTGCATCAATTCTCCCTAGGCAATTGTATTTTTGACATTTCTCTACAACCATGATACTTGTGTAAAAAGTGAAGGAGTTTTTCTTCCTTGGCCTGCTTTGGACAAAAACCTCTCTCATTTTTCATAAATTCATCTTTGATTGCTCAGAAACATCATTTGAGTGAAACCTACCCCGATGTGTGGAACAAGGGATTTGTCGAAATGAAGCGAAATGAAGGGGATAGGGAGATTCTAAATTCTTTAGGAAATTTTGGGAAGTAGGAAGGGATGTTAGGAAGTAGGGGAAAGTGGAATCTTGGAAATTGAGTCAGGGGAAGGGGTCCAAAAAGGCAAAACACAGGTCCAACCTAGAAAATTGCCAGGTTGTAGCAAGAAACTAGGGTTTGTGTGAAAATGAGGAATTTGGGGGATCTCAATGATGGGAAGTCTTTGATAAGGTACTTTAAGGATAGGGGAAGGTGTATGAACATCCGGATACAAGTTTTTCCAATTATTTAACCATCCAAGAGAAATTAGCTTCAAAACCCTAGGAGAGGGAAATGAACCTTGCCTAGGCGCAACTGAAGCATGAACAAGGTGTAAAATGACCCAGTGGAACTTGAAATGATGATGAAAACCCTCTGAATGATGGTAGAATCAGCTAAATAGTGACATGGGCTGAAATTTGGACAACTTTGACAAGGGTAAAATCAAACCCTAGACCCAATGCTTAGTGACCAAATTTTGCTTGAAGACTCACTGAAATGACAAAATTTGACCTTGACACATTAAAATCACTTTGTAAGAGCTTGTTTGATCACTGGAGGAAGGCTACAAAGACTGACACTAACATTGGGTCCAATAGGGATGGAAGCTCCTTGGAGGTGCCAAGAACTGCAGATCTTTGGGTGAGCAGACAGTGCCTTCGTCCATTGGGATATGGAGTCCATTATTCCGACAAACCAACATGACTCAATTTATCGACTGAAAATTTATTGAAACTGACACAATGCGAACTGAAATGACTGAAAAACTTGACTCTATGCAAAAGGAAATGACTCATGACTGACTTAACTAAAACAAGAACTGACAAAACTTATTCGATGGCAGCAGTCCATCAAGATTCGAGGGTTTCAAATCATGATTATAGCCACCTGCATACTAATGCAATATGTACAATCATGTGTAATGTGTCTTCCAATGTAACCAATCAAGTAGATGCCTCCTTGATTGATTCTCCGGATCAGATCTTCTGGTCAACAACAGATACTGGTAACTAGGCCTCCAAAAACACAGTTGACCATGATCTCCTTCATCACTGAATACTGCAATAATCACCGTCACTGCTAACTGCAACAAATCTACCATTGGATCCCGAAAAACATGAATATTTACCTCCTGCTAAAGAAACAAGGGGTCTAATTCTTGTGATGCTGATCTCTTTTCACAATATACTTCAGAAAAAGTATGCTCTTGGTCCTCAAAAAATTCTAAACAAGCAGATGAGTGGATTTCCTCTTCAAAGAACTTTTCAAAACATGAAACATAGGAAGAAGAATCTGAAATGGCATCCTGAATGGTTGGCTATCCGGTAGTCTGAACATCTTGTAGGTTATCTCCATATGATATGATAGCCAGATTCTCGTTACATTCATTAATCATAAGAAAAGAAACTTCGAATGCTTCATGAAACTCAAGTAGGGCCTTTCTGTCCTCTATCATAAATTCATCCAGAGAAACTTTTTCACCTACTTGAACAAAGATATCCTCTTGCTGTTCATGAATTGACTGAATTACCTCGTTAGGAAGGTTGTGTTTTGATGAGATGAGGGCAGTTAGGTCTGTAACTCTGTCTTCTTCATTTGAGGTGGCCTCAACCATGTAATTCTCTTCTATGAGATCTGGAACAACATGTTTTTCCTCATCACAATCTGTTTCTCGATCTGGTTTGCCATCATCATTTTCTGAGATTGGAACATCATTTTCTTGCATATCATCTTTTATTTCCACCAGATCTAAAACAAAGATTCTTCTTTCATCATTTCCAGCCATATGGAAATCTTCAAACTGCTGATCTATAAAGCTGTTCACCGGATTGTCATCCTTTTCTTTAGAGATATTACGAAGATTCTTCCTTATAAACTGAAATGATTCATAACACAAGGGTACAGAATCCTATCGCATCATTAAATCATGTATTTCGGCTGCCTCACCTTCATCTGTAATCTGACCTTGAATTGTGTTTGGTGGCTGCAAATCTGGTTTTGTATCCAAAATGATTTCATGAATAATTTCAGGGGAATATTTCTTATTAGTGACCTGCTCAAAAATTTCGCCATCTGTGTCATCTTCA
Organism: Pinus tabuliformis; assembly: GCA_031772625.1. NCBI lineage: Eukaryota > Viridiplantae > Streptophyta > Pinopsida > Pinales > Pinaceae > Pinus > Pinus tabuliformis. The sequence continues at coordinate 352,033,555 of CM062811.1, forward strand.
ACATTAGAACTGAGAGATTGTTGATTTCCTACAAGCCTTTCATTTGAAGATTTACTATGCAATTTACCCCACAAAAACTGAAATGATTCAAAACAGATAGGTAAGTAATATTCTTGTATCGTTTGATCATATAAGCCAGCTTCTATGTCTTCATGTGAAACCTGACTATTAATGGCATTTGGGGGTTGGGACTCTGAATATAAGAAGTTTGGAACAAAGTTTTCATCCCCCTCAAAAGGATCCAAATCAAGATTTGTCAATAGCTGATGTCTGATTGCATGGAAACTATCTCTGATGAACTCACATGAATCAAAGAACAAAGGCAAAGATCCTTCACTTACCTCAAAATCTGCTGCACTTTCCTCATCGTTTCCATAGCTGATATGCCCCGGTTGATCACTGTACTCGAGCTGCTGTAAGTGAACTTCCTCATCCCATAAACTGGCTGCTGATTTGTCTGCAAGATTAGCTTCTGTTTGGAGAGCATAATCATCATCATCATACTGATCAAATTGAGGCAAATCGTCAGTATAAAACACGTCATCAAGCATACATGTCATATCAACAGGTCTTTCTTCTCCAATCTGATCTACAAAACAATCCTTATGACTACTGAGATAAGAAACAAAATGTTTGGGATCAACCACTTGTTCATGAACGCCATTTTCATCTTTTATAGTCATTTTCCTCACCATCTCTTCTACTGCACTCACCAAAATTTCAAGCTTTTCCTCTGAAGGTGTAGTTTTCTCTGGATCCACATTTTTCATCTCTTCTTCTTTCAACCTTGCCCTTCTGATCAGCAAATTAGCCTCTACATTTACTGCCTTGTTTTGCATCTCTTCAAGTGTTGTGACATTCTTTTCTCTTAGCTAAAACTCCATTTCCGGATCAAAGGCACCCGGGTAGTGCAAGAGAGCAGATCCAGGAGGGGGTCTTATATCAACTGGTATTGAATAATAAACTTGATTAAATCTAGCTGAAAACTGTTGTATTGTCTCCCCTGGCAGTCTTTTCCGCTAATTATACTCTTCTACGATAAGGAAAAGGTTTTGTCCGATCCTCTACCGGTCAAGAAAAACTTTGATGTACTGCTGTAAATCTGTGATGCTCGCCTCAGGCAGGGCTTTGAACCAACTCTTAACATTGCCTTGCAAAGAAAAAGCAAAAAGCCTTATATTGAAATCTTCTTCATCAATTTCGAAAAGGTCTAGAAAAGTCTCAAAATTCTGCACATGTTGCTCAGCATTGACACTCTTACATTCACCGTCAAATCTTGGCAAGTATAGATCATAGTTTTTGGGGAAAGCATGAAAAACAGAAGGTAAAACAAGAGGTTTATACCTATCTGGGATTATAACAACTATAGGAATATATACAAGAGCGACGGGATCAGGTTGGTGTTCTTTAGGCTCATCACTCTGAAGAGAGTCACCATAAGATATAGGAAAAGTAAGGAAGCCAGGATAAAAGGGAAACTCACTATTTACACATTTTGAATAGATCGAGTGGATATTTTTGATCACCTTTATCATATGACAAATTTTGAAAAATTTTCAGGGCAGCTTCAAGAACAGCGAAGAAGTAATTACAAGAAAGTAGAGTAGAACCTGAATACCATTCCACTTTGGATACTCGAACTTTGTGTAAGATCCTTCCATTTTCTCAGAGAAAGAGTAAGTCCTCCAGCGGAGTCACCATGAAGCACCGATTGCTGGGTTCTTCAGTGAATGGAGTCGCCAGGTGAATGATTTCAGCCATCTTATGTCTGATCGTCGTCCACCATCAACCATCAGATCTGAACTTGAGATATGTACTGGGGCAAGACAATCTACAAGTAAACCATTTTCGTCCCCAGTATGGTCGCCACTATGTTAGCACCTAAATCTGCCTTAGGCTGAAGGAAGGCAAAAATTAGGGTAATCACAAACCACGCTCAGTCTGGTAGCTAGCCCTACCAGAGCAGGAGAGGGCTCTCTCCGAGTCATGCTCAGTGAATAGATAATCGAAAACGGTCTGAGATGACTTACAATGCAATTTTTACCTTAGGCTAGTAAGTGAATAGGGATTCGGGAAAAAACTTTATGAATGACCGAGCTTCTGGGATGTTATGGGACCGGCACTCGGCAAAGAACATAGAATTTAATACAAAGGCACAGATTATTCCATGAGGCAAGGTAGGCGGAAAATGTAACAATTTAGTTTGGGGTACCGTGGTATGAATAGATTGCTGAAGAAAGTGAAAAGGGCATAGTGACATGAATCCTTTTCAACAGAAGAATAACACTGAACATGAAATTTTCCCACAGGCAGAGCAATAAAATTGAATTCTACCTAATCTCACTCAGAAAATTTCACTGGAAATGAACATGAATTGAATTATGAAACATAACGAAATAGATATGAAAACATAAGAGACACATTTTCTACACTCACAACCACAAGAATCTCATGAAACAGAGCCGCTGCCTCTCATTAATTCTCTGTCAAAAATACACGAGTAAGAAACAAAGTTTCTTTCCCACAGTCTCCCAGAAGTTACAAGACAACCAACCCTTTGCAAATAACTTGCATAAAATATATAGAATGTGTAGAGAAGAGATGGAATGCCCAGGGGTTGGGAAGTTACTCAAATCATTTCGAAAAGGAGATGGAGAGCCAACCATCAGCTACAGGTGCAGCACTCTCAAGCATGACATTTGGCTGTGGTGACCCTTTGCATTCTTTTGCCAATTCGATAGATGCCCATCTGGTGAGAAAACTCTTTAAATGCTACCTTTGGTGCTAAAAAACTGAAGTGTAGATGGCCGGGCCCACTTGGAGAAGTCGCGACCCAAAATTTTGCGAAACAGGAGCAAATTGGCAGTTTTTTCCCCAGTGCGCTGCGCCAAATTCTCTGTGCATCGCGCCAATTTAGAGCCTATTTTGGGGAAATTTTAGGTGTCCAAAATGTGCCCAAGTGGGCTTGTTGGAAAGACTGTCCTGTCTGCTTTCTAACCCCACTGGAATTTCTCAATTTGGTGCTCATTTTCCCCTCCAAATCTTCATTCTCCCGAGACTGCTTCCTGTGTGTCAAAAAAGTGGCAGAGAGGCCATTTTTGGGTGTTTTTTGACCTTTTGGGACTCATACCTTGCCAAAATTTCTTGCCCGGACACCAGTAGTCATAATTTTTGATTCTGAATCCAAATATGCGAGCGGTTTCTCCATTGGAGCCCTAGAATTTTAGCGTTGCGCCAGTGGCACGGCGCAAAGGGAGAAATTTCCTGTTTTTTGTCTAAAAAATAAAAATTTGACCAAAACTTCCCCAAATTTGCTGAAATTTGGGCTAGATGTTCCTTATGGGGTGCCATGCTGAGCCAGGGAAGCCTCAGCCAAGATTCTAAGTCTATCTTGCTCCTTTTCTCATTTTTCCCTTTTGATGCCTTCCTTAGTTTTGCCTTCAAATTCCTTATTCATGCCTTGCAAACCTTGTTCCGTGCCCAATAATGGTTTTTCATGTTCCTGAGCATGTTCCTGTCCTTGTGTTCTTTCGTTGACAACTTCTATAAGTGGATGTGGATCCTCTCGAGCCAAATCTCTCAATCAACCTCTATCTCCTGCTGAATAGGTGTCTTCTCATTTAGGCTTCTTTGGGCAGCCTACTGGTCTTCACGGACGTTTTGCAGCTCCATGATCTCATGGTAGTCCTCAGGCTGCTTGTTTCTCTGCTCCAAATGCTTGATGATCCATTTGGCCCTCTCCATATCTAAATCATCATCCTGAATGAGGATGAAATCGGCCTCCTGTTCACTTGATGGCCCCTCATCATGCATAGGTTTCTTGTCCTTGTCTTGTATTGCTCTGAGGGGAGCATCAACAAGCAAATCCAATTTAACCTTCTCTTTTTTCCTGATTAGGGTTTCCTGGAGTATTTTCTTCAACTGCTTGATTTTGACTTTGGAGCCCTGATTCCTTGTGTAGCAATGAGTAGCCATGTGTCTTTGAAATTTGTTATCTCTTTTGGCCTTCTTAAGAAGATTGTTTAAATGGAAATTTACTTTGTCAAGCCAAAACTCCCTATTTTCATTGATTTCTCCTGTGGGCTTGTTCTCCTGAAGCTGTGTCACTATGGGTCTCCTCCTCATATTTTGATGAAACCTCGGATGCCATGAATGTTGTTTTAAAAGTTGAATTTGGGTTGCCCTTTGATTTAAATGAAGCTAGAAGTTGCTTTGACAATCTGCCACCAAGGGGACAATTTAATATGGAGCATTAGGATGGGGATAATATAATGGGAATAGGGGTTTATAGGAGAATTTTGTTTAGGGATATACAGGGGCTTTTGGGGTATTTTGATAGGGTAGGGTTTGGGTTTTTAGCAAGGTAGGGTTTTAGGGTTTGAAGGTAGGGTTTGTGTTTATTGAGCAATAAGAGGAGGGGAAAGGGAGTATGATCTTGGTAATTTTAGGGTAATGATTATGGGGACAATGGCATAGGGGAATAAGGAGTAGTGGTAGGGTAGGAAGAATAACCTTGGTAGCAACAACACTGTAGCAGAAACCCTAGTAGAACAATCTTTCTTTGATGTCTTCTTGTGTTTGCTTTATGAAACTTTTTGCATTCAATCACAGGCAATAAACAATCATATCTCTATCAAATTTGATGCACAAGTGAGTTTATGGAGCCTACCTTGCAATTTGATGGGCTTCACAAGAAATTTGAGGCAATTTGGCACAATTTCAGGCCCTTTTTTCCTTGTGCGTCGTGCTCCCTGTGCGCGTCGCGCCAATGTAAATTTTACACTGGAAAATCTCTCCCAGTGCGCCACGCTCCCTCTATGTGTCGCGCTATTTTCCAGGTGACGTTTGGAGGCCTTCCCGGTCTCCAAATTGGGTGCAAGATAGCTCGTTGGAAATTTCGTTGAGTCTGCTTTCCATTTGACTCATCAAGAAAGTCATTTGGCCAACTTAGCTAGGAGAAAACTTGATTTTACCAAGGTCACTTAAGAGGTGCATCAATTCTCCCGAGGAACTTGTATTTTTGACATTTCTCTAATACCATGATATTTGTGTAAAAAGTGAAGGAGGTTTTTCTTCCTTGGCCTGTTGTGGACAAAATCCTATCTGAGTTTTCATAAATGCATTTTTGATTGCTCAAAAACATCATTTGAGTGAAACCTACCCCGATGTGTGGAACAAGGGATTTGTCGAAATGAAGTGAAGTGAAGGGGATAGGTAGCTTCTAAATTCTTCAAGAAATTTTGGGAAGTAAAGAGGGATGTTAGGAAGTAGGGGAAAGTGGAATCTCTGAAATTGAGTGAGGGGAAGGCGTTCGAAAAGGCAAAACATAGGTCCAACCTAGAAAATTGCTAGGTTGTAGCAAGAAACTAGGGTTTGTCCGAAAATGAGGAATTTGGGAGATCTCAATGATGGGAAGTTTTTGATAAGGTACTTTAAGGATAGGGGAAGGTGTATGAACATCTGGATACAAGTTTTTCCGATGATTTGACCATTCAAGAGAAATTAGCTTCAAAACCTTAGGAGAGGGAAATGAACCTTGCCTAGGCGCAACTGAAGCATGAACAAGGTGTAAAATGACATAGTGGAACTTGACATGATGATGAAAACCCTCTGAATGATGGTAGAATCAGCTAAACGGTGACATGGACTGACATTTGGACAACTTTGACAAGGGTAAAATCAAACCCTAGACCCAATGCTTAATGACCAAATTTTGCTTGAAGACTCACTGAAATGAAAAAAATTGACCTTGACACATTAAAATCACTTTGTAAGAGCATGTTTGATCACTAGAGGAAGGGTGCAAAGATTGACACTAACATTGGCTCCAATAGGGATGGAAGCTCCTTGGAGGTGCCAAGAACTCTGGATCTTTGGGTGAGCAGCCAATGCCTCCATCCAGTGGGCTATGGAGTCCATTATTTCGACAAACCAACATGACTCAATTTATTAACTAAAACTTTACTCAAACTGACTCAATGCAAACTGAAATGACTGAAAAACTTGACTCTATGCAAAAGGAAATGACTCATGACTGACTTAACTAAAACAAGAACTGACAAAACTTATTCGATGGCAGCAGTCCATCAAGATTCGAGGGTTTCAAATCATGATGATAGCCACCTGCGTACTAATGCAATATGTACAATCATGTGTAATGTGTCTTCCAATGTAACCAATCAAGTAGATGCCTCCTTGATTGATTCTCAGGATCAAATCTTCTGGTCAACAACAGATACTGGTAACTGGGCCTCCAAAAACACAGTTGACCATGATCTCCTTCATCACTGAATACTGCAATAATCACCTTCACTACTGATTGCAACAAATATGCCATTGGATCCTGAAAAACATGAATATTTACCTCCTGCTGAAGAAACAAGGGGTCCATTTCTTGTGATGTTGATCTCTTTTCACAATATACTTCAGAAAAAGTATGCTCCAGGTCCTCAAAAAATTCTGAACAAGCAGATGAGTGGATTTCCTCTTCAAAGAACATTTCAAAACATGAAACTTAGGAAGAAGAATCTGAAATGGCATCCTGAATGGTTGGCTCTCTGGTAGTTTGAACATCTGGTAGGTTATCTTCATATGATATGATAGCCAGATTCTCGTTACATTCATTAATCATAAGAAAATAAACTTCAAATGCTTCGTGAAACTCAAGCAGGACCTTTCTCTCCTCTATCATAAATTTATCCAGAGAAACTTTTTCACCTACTTGAACAAAGATATCCTCTTGCTGTTCATGATTTGACTGAATTACCTCGTTAGGAAGGTTGTGTTCTGATGAGATGAGGGCAGTAAGGTCTGTAACTCTGTATTCTTCATTTGAGGCGGCCTCAACAATGCAATTCTCTTCTATGAGATCCAGAACAACATGTTTTTCCTCATCACAATCTGTTTCTCGATCTGGTTTACCATCATCATTTTCTGAGATTGGAACAGCATTTTCTTGCATATCATCTTTTATTTCCACCAGATCTAAAACAAAACTTCTTCTTTCATCATTTCCAGCCATTTGGAAATCTTCAACCTGCTGATCTATAAAGTTGTTCACCAGATTGTCATCCTTTTCTTTAGAGATATTACGAAGATTCTGCCTTATAAACTGAAATGCTTCATAACACAAGGATACATAATCCTCTTGCATCATTAAATCATGTATTTTGGCTGCCTCACCTTCATCTGTAATCTGACCTTGAATTGTGTTTGGTGGCTGCAAATCTGGTTCTGTATCCAAAATGATTTCATCAATCATTTCAAGGGAAGATTTCTTATTAATGACTTGCTCAAAAATTTCGCCATCTGTCTCATCTTCAACATTAAAACTGAGAGATTGTTGATTTCCTACAAGCTTTTCATTTGAAGATTTACTATGCAATTTACCCCGCAAAAACTGAAATGATTCAAAACAGAGAGGTAAGGAATTTTCTTGTATCGTTTGATCATATAAGCCAGCTTCTATGTCTTCATGTGCAACCTGACTATTAATGGAATTTGGGCGCTGGGACTCTGAATATAAGAATTCTGGAACAAAGTTTTCATCCCCCTCAAGAGGATCCAAATCAAGATTTGTCGATAGCTGATGTCTGATTGCATGGAAACTATCTCTGATGAACTGACATGAATCAAAGCACAAAGGCAAAGATCCTTCACTTACCTCAAAATCTGTTGCACTTTCCTCATCGTTTCCATAGCTGATATGCCCTGGTTGATCACCGTACTCGAGCTACTCTAAGCGAACTTCCTCATCCCATAAACTGGCTGCTAATTTGTCTGCAAGATTAGCTTCTGTTTGGAGAGCATAATCATCATCATCATACTGATCAAACTGAGGCAAATCGTCAGTATAAAACACGTCATCAAGCATACATGTCATATCAACATGTCTTTCTTCTCCAATCTGATCTACAAAACAATCCTTATGACTACTGAGATAAGAAACAAAATGTTTGGTATCAGCCACTTGTTCATGAACCTCATTTTCATCTTTTGCAGTCATTTTCCTCACCATCTCTTCTACTACACTCACCAAAATTTCAAGATTTTCCTCTGAAGTTGTAGTTTTCTCTGGATCCACATTTTTCATCTCTTCTTCTTTCAACCTTGCCCTTCTGATCAGCAAATGAGCCTCTACATTTACTGCCTTGTTTTTCATCTCTTCAAGTGTTGCGACATTCTTTTCTCTTAGCTGAAACTCCATTTCCAGATCAAAGGAACTCGGGTAGTGCAAGAGAGCAGATCCAGGAGGGGGTCTTATATCAACTGGCATTGAATAATAAACTTGATTAAATCTGGCCGAAAATTGTTGTACTGTTGCCCCTGGCAGTCTTTTCAGCTGATTTTACTCTTCTATGATAAGGAAAAGGTTTTGTCCGATCCTCCACCTGTCAAGAAAAAATTTGATGAACTGCTGTAAATCTGTGATGCTCGCCTCGAGCAGGGCTTTGAACCAACTCTTGACTTTGCCTTGCAAAGAAAGAGCAAAAAGCCTTATACTGACATCTTCTTCATCAATTTCGAAAAGGTCTAGAAAAGTCTCAACATTTTGCACATGTTTCTCAACATTGACACTCTTACATTCACCGTCAAATATTGGCAAGTATAGATCATAGTTTTTGGGGAAAGCATGAAGAACAGAAGGTAAAACAAGAGGTTTATACCTATCTGGGATTATAACAACTGTAGGAATATATACAAGAGCGACGGGATCAGGTTGGTGTTCTTTAGGCTCATCACTATGAAGAGAGTCATCATAAGATGTAGGAAAAGTAAGGAAGCCAGGATCAAAGGGAAACTCACTATTTACACTTTTTGAATAGATCGAGTGAAGATTTTGATCACCTTTATCATATGACAAATTCTGAAAAATTTTCAGGGCAGCTTCAAGAACAGTGAAGAAGTAATTTATAAGAAAGCAGAGTAGAACCTGAATACCATTCCACTTTGGATACCAGAACTTTGTGTAATATCCTTCCATTTTCTCAGAGAAAGAGTTAGTCCTCTAGTGGAGTCACCATGAAGCACCGATTGCTGGGTTCTTCAGTGAATGGAGTCGCAAGGTGAATGATTTCAGCCATCTTCTGTCTGATCGTTGTCCACCATCAACCATCAGATCTAAACTTGAGATATGTACTGGGGCAAGAAAATCTACAAGTAAGCCATTTTCGTCCCCAGTATGGTCGCCACTATGTTAGCACCTAGATCTGCCTTAGGCTGAAGGAAGGCAAAAATTAGGGTAACCACAAATCACGCTCAATCTGGTAGCTAGCCCTACCAGAGCAGGAGAGGGTTCTCTCCAAGTCACGCTCAGTGAATAGATAATCGAAAATAGTATGAGATGACTTATAATGCAATTTTTACCTTAGGCTAGTAAGTGAATAGGGATTCGGGAAACAATTTTATGAATGACCGAGCTTCTGGGATGTTATGGGATCGACGCTCGGCAAAGAACATAGAATTTAATACAAAGGCACAGATTATTCTGTGAGGTAAGGTAGGCAGAAAATGTAACAATTTAGTTTGAGGTACCGCGACTTGAATAGATTGCTGAAGAAAGTGAAAAGGGCATAGTGACATGAATCCTTTTCAACAGAAGAATAACACTGAACCTGAAATTTTCCCACAGGCAGAGAAATAAAATTGAATTCTACCTAATCTCACTCAGAAAATTTCACTAGAAATGAACATGAATTGAATTATGAAACATAACGAAATACATATGAAATCATAAGAGACACATTTTCTACACTCACAACCATAAGAATCTCATGAAACAGAGCCACTGCCTTTCATTAATTCTCTGTCAAAAATACACAGTGAAGAAATAAAGTTTCTTTCCCATAGTCTCCCAAAAGTTACAAGCCAACCAACCCTTTGCAAATAACTTGCATACAATATATAGAATGTGTAGAGAAGAGATGGAATGCCTAGGGGTTGGGAAGTTACTCAAATCATTTCGAAAAGGAGATGGAGAGCCAACCATCAGCTACAGGTGCAGCGCTCTCAAGCATGACATTTGGCTGTGGTGACCCTTTGCATTCTTTTGCCACTTCGATAGATGCCCATCTGGAGAGAAAACTGTTTAAATGCCGCCTTTGGTGCCAAAAAACTGAAGTGTAGATGACCGGGCCCACTTGGAGAAGTCGCGACCCGAAATTTTGTGAAACAGGAGCAAATTGGCAATATTTTCCCCTGTGCGCCGCGCCAAATTCTCTGTGAATCGCGCCACTTTGGAGCCTATTTTGGGGCACTTTCAGGTGTCCAAAATGTGCCCAAGTGGGCTTGTTGGAAATCCTGTCCTGTCTACTTTCTAACCCCTCTATAATTTCCCAATTTGGTGCTCATTTTCTCTTCCAAATATTCATTCTACCAAGACTGCTTCCTGTGTGTCAAAAACGTGGCAGAGAGGCCATTTTTGGATGTTTTTTGACCTTTTGGAGACTCATACCTTGCCAAAATTTCTTGCCCAGACACCAATAGTCCTAATTTTTGATGCTGAATCCAAATATGCAGGCGGTTTCTCCATTGGAGCCCTAGAATTTTAGCGTCGCGCCGAGGGAGAAATTTCCTGTTTTTTGTCCAAAAAATCAAAATTTGACCAAAACTTCCCCAAATTTGCTGAAATTTGGGCTAGAGGTTCCTTATGGGGTGCCATTCTAAGCCAAGGAAGCCTCAGCTAAGATTCTAAGTCTATCTTACTCCTTTGCCCGTTTTTCCCTTTTGATGCCTTCCTTAGTTTTTCCTTCAAATTCCTTATTCGTGCCTTGCAAACCTTGTTCCGTGCCCAATAGTGTTTTTTCATGTTCCTGGGCATGTCCCTGTCCTTGTGTGCTTTCGTCAGCAGCTTCTCTAAGTGGATGTGGATCCTCTCGAGCCAAATCTCTCAATCAGCCTCTATCTCCCGCTGAATAGGTGTCTTCTCATTTAGGCTTCTTTGGGTAACCTGTTGGTCTTCACGGATGTTTTGCAGTTCCATGATCTCATGCTAGTCCTCACGCTGCTTGCTTCTCTGCTCCAAATACTTGATGATCCATTTGGTCCTCTCCACATCTACATCATCATCCTAAATGAGGATGAAATCGGCCTCCTGTTCAGCTAATGGCCCCTCATCATGCATAGGTTTCTTGTCCTTGTCCTGTATTGCTCTGAGGGGAGCATCAGCAAGAAAATCCAATTTAACCTTCTCTTTTTTCCTGATTAGGGTTTCTTGGAGTATTTTTTTCAACTGCTTGATTTTGACTTTGGAGACCTGATTCCTTGTGTAGCAATGAGTAGCCATGCGCCTTTGAAATTTCTTATCTCTTTTGGCTTTCTTAAGAAGATTGTTTAAATGGAAATTTACTTTGTCAAGCCAAAACTCCCTATTTTCATTGATTTCTCCTGTGGGCCTGTTCTCCTGAAGCTGTGTCACTGTGGGTATCCTCCTCATGTTCTGATGAAACCTCAGATGCCATGACTGTTGTTTTAAAAGTTGAATTTGGGCTGCCCTTTGATTTAAATGAAGCTAGAAGTTTTTTTGACAATCTGCCACCAAGGGGACAATTTAATAGGGAGCATTAGGATGGGGATAATATAATGGGAATAGGGATTTATAGGAGAATTTTTTTTAGGGATATACAAGGGTTTTGGGGTATTTTAATAGGGTAGGGTTTGGGTTTTTAGCAAGGTAGGGTTTTAGGGTTTGTAAGGTAGGGTTTGTGTTTATTGAGCAATAGGAGGGGAAAGGGAGTATGATCTTGGTAATGTTAGGGTAATGATTATGGGGACAATTGCATAGGCGAATAAGGAGTAGGGGTAGGGTAGGAAGAATAACCTTGGCAGCAACAACACTGTAGCAAAAACCCTAGAAGAACATTCTTTCTTTGATGTCTTCTTGTGTTTGCTTTATGAAACTTTTTGCATTCAATCACAGGCAATAAACCATCATATCTCTATCAAATTTGATGCACAAGTGAGTTTATGGAGCCTACCTTGAAATTTGATGGGCTTCACAAGAAATTTGAGGCAATTTGGCACAATTTCAGGCCCTTTTTTCCCTGTGCGCCGCGCTCTCTGTGTGCGTCGCGCCAGTGTAAATTTTACACTGGAAAATCTCTCCCAGTGCGCCGCGCTCCCTCTGTGCGTCACACTCTTTTCCAGGTGACATTTGGAGGCCTTCCCAGTCTCCAAATTGGGTGTAAGATAGCTCGTTGGAAAGGTCTTTGACTATACTTTCTATTTTACTAATCAGGAAAGCCATTTTCCCAACTTAGCTAGTAGAAAACTTGATTTTCCCAAGGTCACTTCAGAGGTGCATCAATTCTCCCGAGGCAATTGTATTTTTGACATTTCTCTAAAACCATGATACTTGTGTAAAAAGTGAAGGAGGTTTTTCTTCCTTGGCTAGTTCTGGACAAAATCTCTCTCAGTTTTCGTAAATTCATCTTTGATTGCTCAGAAACATCATTTGAGTGAAACCTACCCCGATGTGTGGAACAAGGGATTTGTCGAAATGAAGCGAAATGAAGGGGATAGGGAGCTTATAAATTATTCGGGAAATTTTGGGAAGTAGGGAGGGATGTTAGGAAGTAGGGGAAAGTGGAATCTCTGAAATTGAGTGAGGGGAAGGGGTCCAAAAAGGCAAAACACAGGTCCAGCCTAGGAAATTTCCAAGTTGTAGCAAGAAACTAGGGTTTGTGCGAAAATGGGGAATTTGGAGTATCTTAGTGATGGGAAGTGTTTTATAAGCTAATTTAAGGATAGGGGAAGGTGTATAAACATTCGGATACAAGTTTTTCCAATTATTTCACCATGCAAGAGAATTAGCTTCAAAACCCTAGGAGAGGGAAATGAACCTTGCCTAGGCGCAATTGAAGCATGAACAAGGTGTAAAATGACCCAGTGGAACTTGACATGATGATGACAACCCTCTGAATGATGGTAGACATAGCTAAACAGTGATATGGACCGACATTTGGACAACTTTGAAAAGGGAAAAATCAAACCCTAGACCCAATTCTTAGTGACCAAATTTTGCTTGAAGACTCACTGAAATGACAAAATTTGACCTTGACACATTAAAATCACTTTGTAAGAGCATGTTTGATCACTGGAGGAAGGCTGCAAAGACTGACACTAACACAACTTAGTAAAATAAACAACATTCTTCAATTAATCTAACAAATAGTCAATACGAGGAAGAGGATAATGACTGTTTACCGTGATTTTGTTCAAAACACTAAAATCCACACACATGCGCTAGGTACCATCCTTCTTTGGAACCAAAAATAATAGGAGACCCACAAGGAGATGTACTAGGCCTAATGACCCCTTTTTCAAGTAGTTCTTTAATTTTCTTCTTGATTTGTAAATTCTCCAAAACCGACATTTGGTACATGCCAATCTTTGGAAGAGGTGCATCGTGCTGCAATTGAATCTCATGTTGGATTCCTATTTTAGGAGGAAACCCTTCAGGTTCCTGAAACATATTATCATACATGTTAATAAATTCAACCAAATCATGCTTGAGTTTTGCATCACATCCTTGGAAATCTTGAGATTCAATAGTATCTTTGGTTTTGACCATCAACAATATAAAATTCTTACTAGCATTTATAAGACCTTTCAATTGACTCACACTTACAAGAGGCAAATTAATATTCTTACGATGTTCTCTAACAATATACTCAATTCCATATTTAAAGAAATGATATTTGTTCTCATTATGATTGCATATGGCTTTTCGGTCATACAAGTATGGACTCCTTAAAACAATTCTACATATATTAGATATCATTTTGGGATTTAACTGCGTTAATTAAGTCATTCATGTATGACCATTTTCATGAGAGGTAGTCGTAACTGACTAATTCTACATATGTCAAGTGGTACAACATCAATCTCTACCTCATAAATAATGTTTGCAGTGATGACAAATTTAAGTTTACATTTTCTTGTCACTCGCAATTTGGCATTGTCACATATCCAACCCAAAAGAATAAGTTTTATTATGAGGTATAGTTTCTAAGTTTAGTTCTTCACAATAGCTTAAGAAATAAGGTTAACCTGGGATCCCCTATCAAACAAAGTATCAACTTTGGTATCTTTTGTAATGACCCTAATATGGAAAATCTCAATTCTTTCTTTATCATTTTTAGGCTCAATAGGCTTACTAGAAGAATTAGTTCTTGAAATAGAAGCTTTACCTTTCATTCCCATGGTTGTGTATTTGGTCTCATCACCTGAATCCGATCCTAGATCTTGTTGAGTTGTTGAAACAATATTTTGTTTCCCGTTATTGTTAAACATCTTTGGTCTCATTTATGGATGTATTTTCGAACAATGGTCTTCATTATGGCCTTATTTTGAACAATGTTTGCATGCATTTTTTTCTCCCTCTTGCTTTACTATAACATTCTTTTTTCCTTTGCCTTTAAACTTCCCCTTTGATTTGTATCCAGATTTGAATTGCTTCTTGCTAGTCTCTTGAGCAACATTCTTCCCTCTTGATTCTCTTGGGCTATGTCTCTAGGTCTAGCTTCCAATGTCGGGCCTCTTCAATTATATGCTAAAATATGAAATACATCAGTTTACAGTGCTCAAATGCAAAAAAAATACTGCCATTGGATTCATAATGCTGAAAATTCCTATCTAGTCTCTTCTTGAGCTCAAAAGGGTTAAAAACTGATCAAGATATGCCTCATTAAACAAATTCTACTAACCTTTCTACAAATATTCAATTCTGGCTAATCATTCTATGATTTCTACCTTTCTGTCAATCGTTGAGCAAAAATTTCACCTGGCACCAACGGGATTATCGCCACAAATGGCGAAAATTATCACCTTCTTAATTGCGCCAATATCCGTTAACCATTGGTCAAGGTTACATGGATTCCATGTGGTAGGGGTCACGCTAACCACTAGCCATTGCCACTCCGATCTTCTAGTCTCGACATATGGTCACATAATGGCTAATGGGATTAGGCTTCATCTCTTCCTCTTTTGATGTTGTCCCTCTTGAATTTAGGACAATTTCTCTTGTAATAACCATATTCATGACATCCATAGCATTGGATTTTCAACATATCCTTCTTGTTCTTTTTTTGGGGACCAAACCTTCCAAATTTCCCTTTCTTCTTAGCCATGGAAACAAATGCATGTGCTTGCTCATTTTATCCTACATCACTTTTAGCCTTGAGCCCAATTTCTTCAATTTTACAAAATTACCAATGTTCATTGAATGGAGTAGCTTCCTTCTTTCCATAGATTATTGATGTGAAGTTTCCCCATTCCTCTAGTAGTGCATTGAGCACTATGGTGGTCATTTCCTTATTAGACATTATTTCTATCAACTCTTGTAGTTGGTATCTTATTTCTAACACCCCCATAAATTATGAGGTGATTCCATCTTCCTTTGATACCTTCACCTTGTAGATTTCTTGTCTTAATGATATCACTTCTCCAACAATACTTACAGAGAATAATTCAACTAGATTCTCGTATATTTCTTTTGATGTCTCTAGCTTTGACACATAAGGTATGAGGGGATATTTGATGGATTCTATAATGATTCTTTGATCCCTTAATTCCCCTTTCGTATACTCTGCAAGAGCTTGATATTATTCCTTTGGAGGTTTAGAGATTGAACTGCTAATGTGATCAATCCCTTCATTTTTTATGGGGATCAAATTTCTCCTCTTCTTCCATGCAAGAAAGTTTGATGACCCAACCAATTTTTTTTCTTTCCTTGCAAAATGAAGTCATTTTGATAGATTAATATGTGGTCATAAATATACTTGTGAAGATCCTCCTTGATGACAATCTATGCAACTTTCTGCCTTCTTGATGATGACGCTAATGATAGAATATGTCCTCTTGATGAAGATCTTTTCCTTCAAAGGAGATCCTTAAAAGAGAGGGAGATCACCTTGGTTTTTTGATGATGATGACAACACCTTCTCCTTGTTTTTATTTGATGTAGAGACTTCAAGATGCTCCAATTTTTAGTTCTTATTTACTTGAGTAGAGGTAGGGTCTTTTTAGGTCTCCTTGTTCGAGGTGAAGCTTGTGTGAGTTTCCCAACAATGCTTCGAGTGTAGAATCCTTCTTTTGAATGAACTAGGGTTTTGAGGTTTTATTCTTCAAGATGATGATGTAATCCTTGTCCTTGTAGTTCCTTTGAGTTGAGTGGTCCTTCTTGTTTATTGATGTTCTTCATCATCTTCTAGTGCTTTGGCCCTTGAGTTTCCTTCGTTAAGCCGCCCTTCTTTAATGTGTCACCTTAACTTTGATACCATGTTGATAAATCTAGGGGTAGAAAGTGTAAGTGATTTTTTTGCTTTGATAACTATTTATGATATATTTTTATTTTTTTCGATTATATTTTTCTTCTTCTTGATTATTATTAGTGTTGTATTCATCAAACAACTACCAAATCATAAAGAAGAATAAGGTAAAGGACACAAGATATAGGCGATCAGCTAGGGCCAAAACCTCTCCAACTCTTAGAGGAAAACCCACAAGAATTATTATCCTTACAGAGTCTTTGATTGAAAAATTCTAAGACCTATACCCTTGACCAAGACCCCTCCAAGACCAAATCAATGCCTCCCATTGATGAGTTTCTTTTTTGCAAAGTCAAATAAATTTTTTAGTAGCTACAAATTCTCCTTAGACCTCTTTTTTCGGACTTGTAAATTCTAGATTGCAATTCGAGGATACTACAAAAAACAAAATTTCTTCAAAGTACATATTTATCCATTATAAAGACTAGAAGGGTAAAATATCATGGAACTTTTTTCATCAACAAAAAGAACAATTTTTTCCCCAAAAAACGTTATATCTATTTCTTATTTCCATCACTCTATGTTGAAATTGGCAACTAGGGCCAAACTCCATGTGGGTCATATTATTTATGGAAACTGATATTTTTCTTGGATTCCTCTCATTGAGAGGTGCAGGATTGATCTAAATATCATCTGATTCTGATAAGTATTCATGGAGTTATGAATTTATAAGTCAATTCGTCAAGGTCAGCCAACAACCGAATAAACCCCACATGTGATCAACGTTTTAGTATAAAAGGGGATGAGTTGAGAGTAATTTCTCACACACTTCTATCTTGATTTATCTCCAATTGTCTTTGGTTTTAGTGGAAGAGAAATCTAGGAGTGGAAGCCCTAGACATTGGAGGAAAAGAAGCTACCTTAGACACAGATGGAAGGCAGTCCTAGACGCAGATGGAAGGCAGCCCTAGATATAGACTAAAGGTTGTCCTAATGCAGACTAAAGGCTGTGCTAACACAGAACTAAAGCCTGCCCTAAACGTTGGTCTAATCCAGCCCTAAATGCTGGTATAATCCAGCCCTAAACGCTGATCTAATCCAACCCTAAATGCTTGTCTAATTCAGCCTTAACCACAATCAAACAAGAGAGTCATAGCTGCATCATGAAGGGTCAAAGGGACAACATGTAGGCTACGCTAGACAGTGTAAAGGGATGTATGGATAGCAACTTCTCAAGGGAGGTAAGCCACACTCTTTTCAAGGACTATTGTAGACTTTAGAGGTGGTTGTTAGTGTACTATTGATGCCCTAACTAGAGTTACTAAACTACTACAGTGCACCACCATTCAAATATAAGTATGAGGATAATTTGATGATGAGAGTATTGCTAGAACAATCAGTGTAAGCATGTACAACTTGGCAAGCATGGCTGGAAAACATGGTAACCATAACAAGCTGTGATGGGAAAAGAACTGTGACATGGCAGCAAAGGTACATGGTGTTGCAAACTCATTGGACAACACAATGATGGAACAACAACTGTGACATGGCAGCAAAGGTACATGGTTCTGCACAGTCATTAGACAACACAATGATGGGACAACATCTGTGACATGGAAGCAAAGGTACATGGTCCTACAAACTCATTAGACAACACAATGATGGGACAACAACATATTGGGGCAATAGCATGTTGGGACATCACAATGATTAGGACAACTATGACATTGTGCAAGAGTGGCAATATAGGACAACAACAACAACAAGTATATGGTGGTAAGCATGGTGTTACTAATAGATTGGGACAACCCGGCTATGATTCTTGTTGGAGCATAAAAATGGGACAACCATATGGTAGATGGGACAACAGTGCAACATAAGGTGTAGCAGTATGATGTGTACATCATGAGGTCCAACATTGTAATGGTGGGTGCAACATGGTGCAGCGCAGTCAGGTGTAGCATGATGACAAGATGAAACACAATGATAGGTGAAGGAGTCACCTTAGAGAATCAGTTGAAGCAACATGTCTTTAATTGATCTCATGCATTATCTTCTTAGAGATGATCTATGCTCTTATCTAGATAAGTCAAAGTGTTGACTTTTGTTGTAAATGTACTATCTCTCTCTCTCTCTGCTGAACTATTGAAAAACATATAAGAAGATTTGATCAAGAGTTTCCCCACATTGGGGTTCGTCCTTGGCTAGCACCACATCTTGTGTCCTCTTGTCTTGCCTTATCTTCTGTGATTTATGTTTATGTTCTATCTGTAGTTTACTTTAATGTTGATGTGATTGCTAATATGGAAAATATATTGATCTAACAATGAAAATTGAAATAAATTTCTCTAAGCATAGAACATACCTAAAATTAACATGGTATCGGAGTTGAGGTGAAGACAATGCCCAAGAAAGAGTGAAAGAGAAATCACCGAAGATAGTTGGGAAAGGACAAAAGGATCAATGGATCATCCCTCTTCAAATTTACCAAGGGTGAAGTCGAAACAGAGAATATTATCAGAATGGCACAACAGAAGTTTCTGATGGCCTACCTAAAGATCACTTCAATGGGAAGTGCAGATCTAAGGGTGGAAGGAAAGGTAGAAGCCTTGGTTGTAATAAGTTCTGCCATTATGCGAAGGAGTGTCTGAGATAGGGACACATCACTTGATGATGATAACAATCATTCAAGGGACATATTCAATGATCAGAGGAATGACAAGTAATTCAGGTCATCGAGGAAATGGCTGACTCTTCAGAGAAAGCAAGGAACCCTAAGTATGAAGAATCAAATGTTGTTTCTGATAAGATAAATAAGTGTTATATTGTATTGGCCCTCTCCTTTAGATTCTTTGGGAATCCAGATTATTGATCATAGTGCTTCTAAGCACCTCATTGGATAGAAGGGTGCTCTCTCGAATTTGATAGAGATGAAAACAACCATGGGACTATACTTGGAGTTGATGCCACCTATCTCGGAAAGGGTGTAGGTAATGTTACCCCTCAATTGAATGAGGGTAACTCTATTCATTTACAAGAACCTCTTTTATGTACTTGAGCATAAGAAAAACCTGGTGTCCATTTTGGAAATGGAAGTCAAAGGTTTTAGGGTCGCATTCATCGATGGAAAGGTATGTGTTTGAAAATAGATTTTTCAAAGATGATTTTTCTCATGGGTTCAGGGTTAGCAATTTGTATCAAGTTATAGGATGGTCCATTGGGGATCATGTCCATTAACATATCTCATCTATAACACCGAAGGTCTACTTATGGGGCCCTACCAGATGTGAGTCAGATGGTGACAGGGATGATTGAATTCAAGAATAGCATGAAGGTACATGTCTGATATTTACTGAAGGAGAATATTACAAGGGGACCATTCCCCTCATGTAGTAGGTCCATAGGTTTGGAACAACCTGAGGGGTTTGAAATTCATGATTGGGAATCTCATGTATACAAGTGGAAGAAAGCCCTCTATGGCTTGAAGCAAAACACCCCAGGCGTAGTATGAGAGAATTGATAGTTGTTTGATGAAGCTGAGATTCACAAACCATTTCCCAAAGGTTGTGGACGATAGACCTCTCATACAGGCACCTTATGAGGATGACCTATTTCTGACATGTGCAGACCCTCTAATTTTCAGAAGTAAGAGGGAGTTGGATTCTATGTGGAATGATAAACTGCAAGCCCGTGACTACCTTGAGGATATTAAATTTCAAAAGTTATATGGTAGTGATGCCAGACCAAATTTGGGAAATGTCTCTAAGTTTCATAAACTCATTCGCGTTGATGTTCTTGGTGAACTTTTGTCTGGACATATGTTTTGCAGTTAGCATGATAAGCTCATATATGGTGGAGCCTCATTAGATTGGTGGTAAGAATCTTCTGAGATATATTCAGGGCACAATCTCTCATGGATTGGGATACACTACCGGAAGTATGAAGCTGCATGATTATTCGAATGCTGACTAGGTAGGCAGTGTGGAAGATATCAAGAGCACTTATGAGTGTTGATTCTCTTTGGGTTCTGCTCGATATCCTTGATGAGCATGAGGAAGAAGACAATCGATTTGAGCACTACTTCAAGGCTAAATACATAGCTACCAGTATGACCTCATGTGAAGCTTCCTAGTTATGGAAGCTCTTCAGTGTGTTGTTTGTACACATGATGGATACCACCGTGATTTTCTGTGTCAACTAGAAGGGGATTCGATTATTGAGGAATCTCATATTCTATTGCTCCAGAATATAGACATCAGATACTACCTTATCTGGGATATGGTACATCAATGAGCGAGGAGGCTCCATTGCATTGAGATTGATGTACAGGTCATAAACATTGTGTCTAAGTCCCGAGGAAAGGTCAAATTTGTGACTTTCTCAAATGACTTGGAGTTGTTAAGAGACCTTCTTATAAGGGTCTTGCATGTTGCAGCATTGAGCTCTAGGAGCTCCAGGGGGCTTTGGGTACTTATTGGAGCAACACGTAACCATAGGGTGACTCACCCTCCCCTAATGGCGCATTGGGTACAGGGTGAATGGCTCAGTCTTCCCCTATGATACCCCAAGGTGACTTAGGGACAAGATGAATGGTTCTCGTGTCAAGGCATCCTACGCATGTAGTCTGGGACTCATGGGAAGTACCTCTCATCTAGCCAATGAGTAGGGAAATGGGGTTAGGGACTATAGTAATATTATCGATGGACACATCATTGTATCTACTGTACTCCCTATGCTAGGATGACCTCCATTGGTTTGGGATCAATAAAATTGATCTCAGATTAGTATGAGTGGTTTGAGACACTCTCTTGTGATATTGATCTAGGATCAATAAAATTGACTTCGGGTTAGTAGAGAATGGTATGAGACATTCTAGATCAATTCTTCTTCCTCATGGTTCAGCAAAGCAGAGCCCAGTAAAGTAGAGTAGAGTAGAGAAGAGCAGTGTAGGGAATTGATGGAAAAGATAGTATAGTTGGACATATGGATCAGCAGATGGATTTCTCCTGAGTTGAGAGGGAGTGTTAAAATTGGAAACTACGGCCAAACTCCATGTGGGTCATCTTATTTATGGAAGCTGATATTTTTCTTGGATCCCTTTCATTGAGAGGTGTAGTATTTATCTAAAGATCATCCAATTCCGATAAGTATTCATGGAGTTATGAATTTATTTGTGTTATAAGTTAATTCTTCAAGGTCGTCCAACAACCAAATAAACCCCACATGTGCTCAACATTTTAGTATAAGAGGGATGACTTGAGAGTCATTTCTCACACACACTTCTATCTTGATTTCTCTCCACTTGTCTTGGGTTTTAGTGGAAGAGAAATCTAGGAGTGGAAGCCCTAGAAATTGGAGGAAAAGAAGCTCCCCTAGAAGCAGATGGAAAGCAACCCTAGATGCAGATGGAAGGCAGCCATAGACGCAGACTAAAGGCTACCCTACCATAGACCTAATGGCTTCCCTAAACTTTGGTCTAATCTAGCCCTAAATGCTGGTCTAATCCATCCCTAAACACTGATCTAATCCAATGCTAAATGCTTGTCTAATTCAACCCTAACCATAGTTAAATAAGGGAGTCTTAGCCATAGAATGAAGGGTCAAAGGGACAACATGTAGGTTTCCCCAGATAGTTTAAGGGGTTGTATGGACAATAGCTTCTCAAGGTGGGTAAGATGCACTCTTTTCAAGGACTATTGCAGAGTTTAAAGACAGTTGTTAGGGTACTATTGATGCCCTAACTAGAGTTGCTGAACTACAATAGTGCACCACCATTCAAGTATAAGTAGGAGGATAATTTGATGATGAGAGTGTTGCTAGAAGAATCAGTGTAAGCATGTACATCTTAGAAAGCATGGCTAGACAACATGGCAAGCCTAGCAAGTTGTGATGGGACAACAGCTGTGACATGGCAACAAAGGTACATTGTTCTGCAAACTCATTGAATAGAACAATGATGGGACAACAACTGTGACATGGTAGCAAAGGTACATGGTGCTGCAAACTCATTGGACAACACAATGATGGGACAACAACTGTGACATGGCAACAAAGGTACATGGTGTTGCAAACTCATTGGAAAACACAATGATGGGACAACAACATATTAGGACAATAACATGTTGTGATAGCAGCATGTTGGGACAATATGTTAGGACAACAACATGTTGGGACAACAACATGTTAGGACAACAACATGTTGGGACAACACAATGATTAGGACAACTATGACATTATGCAGCAGTGGCACAATAGGACATCAACAACAAAAATTACATGTTGGCAATCATGGCATTGCTTACACATTGGGACAACTTAGCTATGATGCTTGTTGGAGCATAATAGTGGGACAAAAATATGGCACATGGGACAGTAGTGTAGCATAAGGTCCAATAGTATGATGTGTACAACATAAGGTCCAACATTGTAATTATGGGTGCAGCATGGTGCAGCGTGGTCGGGTGCATAATGATGCCAAGATGCAGCACAATGATAGGTGAAAGAGTCACCTTGGAGAATCAATTGAAGCAACATGTCTTAAACTGATCTCATGTATCATCTTCTTAGAGATGATCTATGCTCTTACCTAGATAAGTCAAAGTATTGACTTTTGTTGTAAATGTACTATCTCTCTCTCTCTCTCCTCTCTCTCTCTCTCTCTATGCTGAACTATTGAAGAACATATAAGAAGAATTGATCAAGGGTTTCTCCACATTGGGGTTTGTCCCTGGCTAGTGCCACATCTTGTGTCCTCTTGTCTTGGCTTGTCTTCTGTGATTTATGTTTATGTTCTATCTACAATTTACTTTAATGCTGATGTGATTGCTAATTTGGAAAAGATATTGAGCTAACTATGAAAATTGAAATAACTTTCTCTAAGCATAGAACATACCTAAAATTAACACTCTACAACATAATGGAATTTTAAATGGATCATAAGAATGTGATTCTTTCTATTATAAATTTATTGGATTATCCATGAATTTAGAAAGAGATAAAACTTTATTTTGAAAAATATTTGGATTCAACCACACCAGATATACCAAGTTCCTCTTAAGATAAAGGACTTCAAATACAAAGGGAAAAGTTAAAACATGAACAAAATTTAAGGATAAACTATGGTTCCAACTAAAGGATTTTCAAGCTATTTATGAATAATCAAAATATTATAGGGAGTAGACGAAGCTAGGTTAGTGCTTTTCTTTTATCATATGTATGTTATTATTGAGCTCCAATAAATAAAACATATTTTTTCCTCCTTTCATAGCAAATATGATTTCTAAAAGAAGAACTATAACATTCCATGTCGATGATATCAATAGTAATAATAAAGTAAAAAAATTAAACTCAAAGGAAAATAATCTATTCATTTTTAAGTAAGATTTGTTGACATACAATTTCTATTAGGAAAAAAGAAGATATTTGAAAAAAACGGATATAAATAAAATTATGGAGTTACCTTTTAACTAAAATTTATTAACTGAATTGTTAGACTAAAAAAAATATTGCCATCCCAATTATTATATGCATAATTTGAAATAAATTGTAAACCTTTTCTATTCTTAATCAACATGCTATGGAGATTTAAAAAATTCTTAAAGCCATCATATTTGAAGTTAAAACTATATTGGTAACAAAATGAGAGAATAATTTAAAATGCATATACAAAAATTCTAATAGAAGGTATTAAAAAAATATATGATTTATGTTACTTAAAGTTACCTTTGAACATATGTTTTGAATCTAGTTATCATAATTTTATATTTAAATTCTATTCAATATTTCACATATTTATTTTATTATTAAATCAAATATTAGATCATTTGCAAAGAATATAAAAACTAGTTCACTAAATATGCCACAATGCATGCATCAACTCAATATTTCAAGACTAACCTTTCATGTAATAATTCATTATGCATGAGAATAAAAGCTATCAAAATCACTCAGTGATTGTAACTTGAATGTGCCACACCAACCCTAAAAATCTATCTATTCTCTTTGGTTTATCCTATTAACTACAATAAGTTTCAAAATCGATATATCTGTAGCAAGGGAGAACAATTTTTAGTTAATATATGGAGTTTGTTTATCCTTCTTGGTATTGCTAGTTTATTCTTCCTTGTTCTGCAAGGGTTTTGTATGGCTAAGGAGATATGGAAAAATCGAGTGGTTTCGTAGCCATTGAGTAGTTTACACTCTTGTTATCTTCTTATTGACCGTTGGTGTTGTGCTTCTCATAAGAATAGGGAAACAATGCTAATTTTTGGAGCCATGCTTCACATAGGAACAAAGTATAGGGAAACGATGCACAATTGGAACAGAGTACATACGTTCACTCTCATGGAGTTGAGCATTTCAATGAATAGGTTTCGGGAGTAGAGTACATAGATTCACTCTCAAGCAACTGATCATTTCGATGAATGGGTTTTGGGAGCAGAGTACATAGATTCACTCTTAGGGAGCCGGTCATTTCGATGAACGAGTTTTGGGAATAAAATTATTTGGGGCACAAGGGTTTCGGTAAGGTTTACAAGGGTTCTCTCCCTAGTAACGAATAAGGAATCAATGCATATTTATTCTATTCAGGAAGGGAATGAAGGGTTTCATTACAAATATATAATAATGGGTTATCTATACACCGAAACCTGGTTCAACATTGAAACATTCATTTATGATCTCCCCCCTTTCTAGATTTGGGTCATTGCAATTGTCCAAAAACATTATTCTCAGGTGTAGAATCTATTCCCCCTTCCCCTGAAGACCATTTATCATCGATTGCAAAAATTCAAACACTTTAAAATGTAGGTACTACCATGGATGATTAATTAATTAGAATTTTAATAGTGAGGTAGGATTGATGTCAATTGATGACAATGATATAAACGTTTTGTTATTAATGTTGCAAACTATTCCCCTCATTCTATAAACCTCACAATTCATAACCTAGTTGCAAGAAGTTCCAGTTCTATTTGATATCCAACAAATCATCTACTACAAGATTGTCTAAAATTCATTTTCTCTTCTCATTCACTCCTTTCATTAGTTTAATATGTAATCCCATGTTCGTAGGTTCATTTCATAGTCATCAACAAAATCATAATTATTTTAGCATCCATATCATATCAAATGAAGAAACTTGCTACATAAATTAAATAAATAGTTATCAAAACTATTAAGAAGCGTCGGTGGATCTTTCTGTAGTGGTGCCAAATCTTTAAACCTCATTTTTGGATTTTCTCCAATAACATAAGACCACTTACTAGGTTTCATGAAGTGTTATACTCACCAGGAAGACCTCGTCATACTACTCTGCTTTTGAATATGGAAAAATCAAGCCCTCTTTCCTTCAAAGAAGGTTTCCCCATGGGTTTGTTTGGCATACACAAAAAACGTCATTCAAAATATATAGTTTGTATCTGCATATTGAAATTTAATTTACTAATGCTCTATTTCCAAATACAAATTTTTCCTTTCCTTATTCAATACTGAATGTATCCCCACCATTCTGGGCACATTCCTCTTATTCCATACCAACCCCATTATGTCATAGGAGTGCAGAAAATATCTAGAAAGAAATCACGATTCTCCTTACTAACAAAATATTTCCCTTACAACTAATATTTAACCAACACGAAAAATGCCAATACTTATTATGATGGATCCAATCCAAGGATAATTTTAGGGGCGAATGTTCGCCCTTTGGCGAAATTAAGGGGTTTCAAATTTTTAGTGGGCGAATATTTTGTATCATAGTACATTTTTAAAAATCACCTCAAATAGCCCACCTTATTTTAAGGGAGAGGGTAAAAAAGGTAAATTTAGCCCTTGAAATTAGGACTTACAACCTTCCATTCGCCCATTTTCAAGAATAGGTTTTATTTAAGTGAATCCATTCGCCCATTTTCAAGAATAGGTTTTATTTAAGTGAATCCTATGGGCCAAATACCATATTTATAAAAGAGGTATGGTAAATTAATAAAAATATAAATAAATAAGAGGTATGGTAAATTAATAAAAATATAAATAAATGAGAGGTATGGTAAAGAAATAAAACATTTTTTATATTTACTTCATAAGTCACCTTATATACATGTAAGGGTGTAAACAAATAAAAATATAAGTAAAGTGGAGGTATGGTAAATAAATAAAACGTCTTTTTATACTTACTCAAAAGGTATGGTAAATAAATAAAAATATAAATAAACTAGACCGTATCGTAAATAAATAAAACCTCTTTTTATATTTAGTCCATAACCCTCGTTCTATTTATGAAGGCTCAAGAAAGAGGTTTTATTTAATTGAATCGTATGGGCCAAATACCATATTTGTAAAAGAGGTATGGTAAATTAATAAAAATATAAATAAACGAGAGGTATGGTAAACAAATAAAACATTTTTTTATATTTACTCCATAAGTCACCTTATATTTACGAACACTCAAAAAATGGGTTATATTTAGGTGAAACCTATGGCCAAAATACTATGGGACAAATACCATGGACTAGATTGTTATTAATACCATGCAAAAAACCATTATTAACGCTAATATTAGAATTAGTAAAAATAAAAATGGCACATGGTATTGACCCATGGTATTCACGAAAAGGGCACATGGTATTGACCCATGGTATTCACCACCAACATGTAGCCTATGCTAAGATTCACTAGGACTTTACAAAGTTTTATTATTTAGTGAAAGACTCGCCAAGATCTTACAAGATTTTATAATTGAGTAAAATATTCGCCATGCCTGGTGAGAGATTCGCCAAACAATTATATATACATATTATATTATTGATAAAATCGCCTTCCATTTTTCCTATATACCATGGAGATTCGCCCATTTATTATATTTATAAATTTAGGGGGGGTTCTTAAAATTTTCCCTGATCCAATCTTTGGAAATAATTTTGGAATATGCGCCTTCCTTCAACACTTGATTATGATTTGTGACTAGGCGATTTTTAGGGAGAACAAAGTGGCCCTCAAAATATTTCCATTACAACATAGAGGAGAACCAACACCCTTCTTCGCAAGCTTTCCATGCATAAAATTAATTCCACAATTTCAACATAGATTATTTATATCTCCATGAAGACCTTAAATTATAGAGCCTCGGTCACTCTGTATCCAAGTGGTGAATTTCCTTCACTATTTGAACACTCCTATGACTAGTTGTTAGGTTTTCTCTTCAATGTTGATAGTTGACTATTTTTTCCAACACATATTTCCAATGCATCTATGCTTGATTCTCATTACAACCATCAAAATTTTGATCAACATTTAGACCCTTTCACTGGAAATTAACGTAGATAGAATCAATTGCTTCTTTAATGCATTCCAATGACAAACCATTTTCACACAAATAGTTAATTATATCACCAACAACCCGGATGAAATTGATTATGATTCCCAAAGAACACTAAAACCTGTCTACAAGAAATTCATGTAGCTAGTGTCTACAAGAATCACAGTTGTAGAACCAATTACCAGAGTTGGACACATACGAGTTTGTGTGTATATATTCACACTAAAATGTCATTAATATCACATAAAATAAGTCACAAAAATAAACAAAAAATTACCAACTCAATGCACATAGAAACTTCATTTGATCACAACTATTACAAAAAATTAGTGGCCTCATCAACCCAAGATGGAGGTGCTCTGCCTGCCCATTTCTATCTATTTACACATGCATTGTATGTTGTTTACAAAATCTTCAAATCTTCCTTTCAAGGTTTTGTTTTCTAAGAAGTGGAAGAACCCTAAACTTCATTCAGTGAAGGAAAAGCATGAATTAATTCCAATAGATTCTCTTATGCCATGGTAAAGATGCTTGTATCTAAATACTAACACTCTTGGAGTTCCAAAGAAAATACTAATAAAATCAAATAGCTTATATAAAGCCATTCTATTGTAAATGAATGGAGCCATAATTGATCCTCTATAGTATATTAATAATCCTTCAACATTGCTTCATGGAAAAGAGGTACCATAATACTGTTACATGGCAATAAAGTTGGAATCATCAAACAAGTAATATATGTGCATGATCATAAACAAATTTTCTATTGAAATATGATGTTAAATTATGACCTATATGGCTTTGTCTTTAACCTTATTAAGAGATTGTATCTAAGACCGAAAGCCTTCTTTGCAGACGCTGTGACCGATTCCCATAGGTAAGGCTAATACTTGTGTCTTTTGCTCCTATTTGAGAGATCTATGGAAAATGGATAAAAGGAACCTAGTTGAATTAATTTATTGCAAAGCTCTTCATTTGTGTCTTGTAAATTTCCACAAATATCAACACCTGCCAATAGGATTCCAAAAAATCAAAAAAATTTCATTGTAGATATGGAGTATGAGAGATCATTCCATGTTGCAACATTGTCTCCTATATAATGTGCAACATGGGCACCTGACCCAACAAAGGTAGAACGAGTAAGTATGAATGACCTGTTATGTAATATTGATTTCAATGCTTTATTAATCATAATATCTTTTGATAACCTATAGAGACTATAGGAATTTTACTCCAAGAAACCATGTAGGTCTTCTTGCCCTTCCAAGAATTCTAGCAATTCTCTGTAACCAGGCTTCCATTTGAGCTGATGAGGAAAAAAATCTCAACATTGTTCCTTGAGATAATAAGTTGTACATTGTTGACAACACACAAAGAAGAGTTTATTGCTCTAGCATTGTTATTGCGGATTCGTTTTTGTTATGGATGGCAGGTATTTTCTCTATTTCACACTATGAATTGAATTTAGACTTCCATGTTCTTATCTACCTCAACAATCTAGTCCCTTGGTTCTATCTCAATTTTAAAGAACTAGGTCTATTGTCTTGCTCTATCCTACTCTTGCTCAACTACAAGGGGATGTCCACAAATTGTTTTCAGTGTAGTAATTTTGATATTTAAGGTTCCATGCAAAGAAATCAATGAATTTTTCTGCTTTCGCCTCTCTACAAATGCATGATGTCCTAGGCAAAGGGGAAAACTTGAGGTAGAGGAATCCCTTGTTGTTATGCTGCGTTGATAAGGGGGTTGTACTTTTGGGGCCATGTTGATAGTTTCTTCCTTATAGATGTGAATACGTTTCTGTGGGTGTAGCATGTACGGACCATATAACTTATGATAGATGGCTTATTGAAGTTTGGGGTTTTAGCTTCAAGTTTCTTAGGGAATAAACTTTTGGCATGCCCCATTATATGATTTTTCTACATTTTTTTTAAGTGAGAGCTTTATGGGATGTTGTCATCCTTCTTTTCTAGTTCTCCAATTTGGATAATTTGTAGCCTTCATTTTGGTGGTGCCACTGCATTTTTAGCCTCAAAATTACACAAACCGTGGGTACAATTGAGTTGGAAGATGAATCCTATGTGGGTGTGGCACTCATCCCAAAATTATAGATGCCAATGACACTAGATTATGAAATACTAACTAGTGAAAATGCTTAGCTTTAACTTTTGTGTTAGGCCCTTATAATACTAGTGATTCCCCTATTACTATTGTCATTTTATCCCTTATTGTTATTATTGTGCCCCTATTGTCCCCATATTGTTATTAGTATGCCCAATAGAAACCCACCATTGTTATTTTTGTTCTCTTATGTTATCATTGTTATGTCAACCTGATTATATTGTGACCCCTTAGACCCCTATATATAGAAGGGTGGTTTAGTCATTTGTATCATCCAAGAATTATACATTTGTGTAATATAAAGGAGGTTTCCCCCTCAAAGAGGCTGAATTATAAGGCGTTGATCTATCTTTTCTATCTTTCTGTGAGGTGGTTCCCTAACATTTGGTATCAGAGCTTTGGATTCTAAGGTTTCGCTGCTCCAAATAGGTCATCATGGAATTTTCGCTATAACTTTTGTTCTGTGACATTTCAGAATCTACCAACAAAACCTATTAGAGCTGAAATCATGCTGAACTTTGGATCCAAATCTTAGAGCTTATATCTCTATATTTTCGGAGATATAATCTATGTAAGTTAGGTTTTTTGTAGACTCCTGAATTACATTCCAAATAGGTGCCCTGGGGAAAATTGTCATAACTTTTGTTTTGAGAATTGCAGTGAAATTTCATAAGCAGTTTCAGAAAGAGAACGACCTGTAGTTTTCTAAGTATCAGTTTCATGTACTAAGTTCGAAACAATGACACGTGGCATGTCATACAAGTGCGCTCTATTGAACTAGTCTATAATCATGTCACCGTGGGATATTTGGCATAAATCCTCATTGGAGAATCCAACCTTGATCGGACATGTGGGGTTAGAATTAGGACTCAAAGTTATACCATCGGACAAGATTTCAAATATTCAAGATCTGCAGTTACAAAGATACAACAGATTCAATATTGAGCTCTTACAAAGTGAAAAAAAGGTGTGTAGTTTTTTTTTTAAAATTTTCCATAAGATTGGTTTGAAAAATTAGTTTGAAGGAATTTAAAGGGAATAGTGAAGCATTATTAGCATTAATTAATTCCCTGAAAAAGAAAATGGGAACACGTAGTCAACAGCTTGAAATCTCTAGCATGACTTGTGAAGAAGAGGATGAAATGCAACATGATATATTAAAATTACAAGATCAAGTACAACACATGTCACTCCCACTAAAAGTAAATGAAGCCAAGAAGAATGGCGTGGAAGCTAATATGAATGGCATACAATTTAAGATGGATGGCGTGGAAGATAAGATGAATGACAAGGACAATACGATGGAAGATTTGAAGATAAATTTGACTAAGTTGTTACAAGAAATGGTCACTAATGGTGAAAGGGTAGTAAAGGAAACTCATGATGAGAAAAAAAAAAAAGTTAATCATGATTTCATAGACTCTAATGTTGGGTTGAAGACTCACCATATTCCAAAAATCGATATGAGGAAGTTTGATGTCAAGGATCCTGGAGCATGGATACTATAGATGGAGCAATTTTTCGATCTCCATAATGTGCAAAACACACAAAATGTACATATTGCAACTTTATATTTGGAACCAAATCAATTTGTATGGTATCGATGGCTTTGCTCTCATGAAAAAATTGTCACTTGGGAATTTTTTACGAAAGAAAATATAGCACATTATGAGGATACAAAAAGCAACACCTTTTTTAGCTAATTGATAAATCTGAAACAAAAGGGTTCAATGATGGAGCACATTGAGGACTTCCAAAAATTGAACATAAGGGTAAAATATATTTGAGAGGAGGATAGGATTGATGTGTTCATGGGAATTTAAAGGATAATATCAAACATGAGGTTCACCTTTGGGAATCTCATTCATTAGAGAAGGCATTCAGGTTAGCAAGAAAAATGGAAAGCAAAATTGTGGCAAGCATGAAGCCTACCACTCACAACTATAAAGATGGAAGCGTCGTTTCCCCTAGCCTTCCACAACCTACAAGGTTGACACCACAACAATTGGAAGAAAAAAGAGTAAAATGGCTTTGTTAGAGTTGTGATAGCAAATACACTAACGGTCATAAGTGTGCTGAGAAGAAATTATTCTACATAGATTGTGAAGAGGAGGAATAAAAGGAACAAGAAATGTCAAAAGAAGAGGATATACTCTAGGAGCAAACCCTATATAAAGAAGAAAAGAATCTGGCCATATCCTGTAATGCATTGGCTGGAATTACCACTCCTCAAACTATCAAGATATAAGGACATATCAAGAAGAAAAAAGGTAATAATGTTGACTGATTTGGGAAGTACCCATAATTTTATTCATTGTAAGATAGTAAAGGAATTGAATTGCTTCATATATCCAACACCAAAGAGTCAAGTGATGGTTGCAAGTGGAGGAACCATAAATTTCTTAGGAAAGTGCCATAATATCAAGCTATCCATGGGAGAATATGTATTGAATAGCCCAATACTTTCCATTCCAATGGGTGGTGTTGATGTTGTACTAGGATTCCAATGGCTAAAATCCTTGGGTACAATAGCTTTTAATTTTCGAGAACTTTTCATGAGATTTTGTGTGGAAGGAAAGGAAGTTGAATGAAGGGGTATTACAGGGAAGCTAAGAAAGATAATCAGCTCCAACGGTATGACAAAGCTTCTAAAGAAGGAACAATGAGGTGTAATTGCACAATTATGTTCACTAGAAGTTCCCACATCGAAATCACCTATTTCTCTAGTTCTCCAAAAAGCCTTGGACAATCATTCTAAGGTATTTGAAACTCCCAAAAGTCTCCCACTTATTCATGATCATGATAATGATATTCATTTGATTCCAGGAAGTATTCCTCCAAACATCAGGCCGTATAGATATCCATATGCCCAAAAGAGTGAAATTGAACGTATGGTTGCAGAAATGCTAGAGGCTGGTATAATTAAACTTAGTCAAAGTTCTTTCTCTACTCTAGTAGTATTGGTGCACAAGAAGGATGGATCATGGCGCATGTGTCCGGATTATAGGGAGCTGAACAAGCTCATTATTAAAGATAAATTTCCCATTCCTATCATTGATGAATTATTAGATGAATTGCATGGATCAATTTACTTCAAGTTCGATCTTCGTTTAGGATATCATCAAATCAGAATGAAGAGTGAAGACATTCCGAAAACAACATTTAGAAATCATGAGGATCATTATGAATTTTCGGTCATTATTTTTAGCCTTACCAATGCATCTTCTACATTTCAAGGTTTGATGAATTCCATTTTCAAACCCTTCCTTAGAAAATTTGTGTTAGTAATTTTTGATGACATACTAATCTACAAAAAGTCTTTGAAGGATCATGTTGAACATGTTGATAAGGTGCTCAAACTATTGGAGGAGAAACAATTATATGCAACAAGCTTAAAATGTTTATTTGGAGTACAAGAGGTGGAATATTTGGGTTATATTGTATCTCATGAAGGTGTTAAGGTAGACCCTAGAAAAATTAAAGCCATTAAGGAATGGAAAATCCACACATCCATAAAGCATCTGCGAGGATTTCTCGGGTTGACAGGATATTATCACAAGTTTGTTAAGAAATATGGGAGAATAGCAACACCTCTAACAACATTATTGAAGAAAGATGCATTTTCATGGACTCCAGAAGCAATAAAGGCCTTTGAACATCTTAAAGAGGCAATATGGCAAGCACTAGTCTTAGCTATGCCAAAATTCACAAAAACATTTATTGTGGAATGTGATGCTTCAGGAAATGGAATTGGTGTTGTTTTAATGCAAGATGAAAGACCCATTGCTTTCGAAATTCGTCCAAACAAGGGAAAGTATTTACACAAAGCTATTTATGAGAAGGAAATGTTGGGAATACTACATGCACTTAAGAAATGGTGACCCTACTTAATGGGAAGACACTTCAAGGTAAAAACGGATCATGATAGTCTTAAATAATTTTTAGAACAAAGATTATCCTCTGAAGAGCAACAAAAATGGGTCACAAAGATGTTGTGTTATGACTTTGAAATCATCTACAGAAAAGGGAAGAAAAATGTTGTGGCAGATGCACTCTCAAGAAAGGATGAGGATGTGGAAGCATTGTTGTGCACCATTTCTATTATCCAACCAAATTGGATAAACAAAGAAAGGGAGGAATGGAAGAACGACAAAAAAGTGTGGACACTCATTCGAAAGTTACAACAAGATCCCAGTACATCTGATACATTTGACTAGAAAAATGATTTGTTATGGTACAAAGATTGTTTATACCTATGTAAGAATTCCCAACTCAAACAAAAGATTCTAATGGAACTGCACACTTCTGCCTCAGGAGGGCACTTAGGATTTTTAAAAACTTACCACAGGGTTAAGATGGAATTTTTTTGGGATGGCCTGAAATTGGATATTCAAAAATTTGTGGCGGAATGTTTGGTTTTCCAACAAAATAAAGTTGAAACAATTAAGACCCCAGGTCTATTACAACCTTTGTCCATTCCAAGCCAACGTTGGGAGGAGGTTTCAATGTATTTTATCATAGGTTTACCCAATTCTGAAGGAAAGAGTGTCATCATGGTGGTAGTTGACAAACTTACCAAGTATGCACACTTTTGTGCATTATTACATCCATTTAAAGCCAGTATAGTTTCTACTGCATTTATGGAAACAATTCAAAAGCTACATGGAAACCCAAAGATTATTGTAAGTGACAAAGATCCCATTTTCACTGGAAATTTTTGGACAGAATTATTTTCTTGTCTTGGTACTCAGTTAGCACATAGCTCATCTTATCATCCTCAATGCAATGGGCAAACTAAGATAGTAAACAAATGTTTGGAAGGATATCTTTGTTTCTTTGTATCTGATAAACAGACAAAATGGGTCAAATTGTTGTCTTTGGTTGAACGGTGGTATAACACTTCCTTTCATACTGCAACAAAAATGACCCCATTTATGGCACTTCATGGATATCATCCACCATCCATCACATCACATTTAAGAGAAAATTATAAGGTTCAAGCAGTGGAACATCACATCACTCATCAACAATAAGTTCTCCAACTCTTAAAGGATAACCTCACGTTGGCGCATAATAGAATGAAACAATAGGTAGATCAACATGGAAGCGAAAGAAGTTTTGATGTAGGTGATTATGTATTCCTACGGCTACAACCATATAAATAAATGTCCCTCAAGCATGCTAAGAAGGATAATAAACTGTCACCAAAGTATTATGGTCTGTACAAGGTGTTGCAAAAGATTGGTACTATGGCATACAAATTGGAGCTTCTTGTAGCTTCCCGAGTGCAACCAATTTTCCATGTTTCATGTTCAAAGAAGGTTATAGGTGAAAAGCTCCCATTTCAAACAATATTTCCAAAACTTGATGAGGAAGGAAAAATCATATTGGAACCAAAAGAAGTCATAGAAACAAGAACTCGACAGCTAAGAAATTGATCATTTTCGGAGTATCTCATCAAGTGGAAGAAGTTATCCGCTGAATATTCCACATGGGAGGATGATAATTTTATACAGAAGCATCTAGAACTACTCAAGCGTTGCGGACAACACTTTTCGGAAGGAGAGTGGCATGTTAGGACCCTTTAATACTAGTGATTCCCCCATTACTATTGACATTGTATCCCTTATTGTTATTATTGTGCCCCTCTTGTGCCCATATTGTTATTAGTATGCCCCATATAAATACACTATTGTTATTTTTGTGCCCTTATGTTATTACTGTTAGGTCAGTTTGATTATATTGTGACCCATTAGACTCCTATATATAGAAGGGAGGTTTAACTATTTGTATCATCCAAGAATCTTTCATTTGTGTAATGTAAATGAGGTTTTCCCCTTGAGGAGGCTGAATTCTAAGGTGTTGATCCATCTTTTCTATCTTTTTGTGAGATGGTTTCCTAACATTTGGTATCAGAGCTTTGGATTCTAGGGTTTTGCTGCTCCAAGCAGGTCATCGTGGAATTTTCGCTATAACTTTTGTTCTGCGATGTTTCATAAGCTACCAAAAATGCCCATTGGAGCTGAAATCGTGCTAAAATTTGGGTCTGAATTTCAGAGCTTATATCGCTATATTTGCGGAGATATGATCTGAGGAATCTAGGGCTTTTGCAGACTCCCAAATTACATTCCAAACAGGTGACCTAGGGAGATTGTCATAACTTTTGTTTTGAGCATCATATTGAAATTTCTTAAGCAGTTTCAAAAAGGGGACGACTTGTAATTTTCTGTGTATCTGTTTCAGGTATTGAGGTCGAAACAGTGACATGTGGCATGTCATACAAGTGCGCTCTTCTCAACTAGTCTCTAATCAGGTCACTGTGGGAGATTTGGCATAACTCTTCCTTAGATAACCCAATATTGATCAGATTTATGGGGTTAGAAAGAGGATTCAAAGGTCTACCACAGAAAGAGATTTCAGATATTCAAGATCCACAGTTACATAGATACAATAAATTCAATATGGAGCTCTTACAAAGTGAAAAAAAGGTGTGTAATTTTTTTTTAAATTTTGCATAAGATTGGTTTGAAAAATTAGTTTGAAGGAATTCAAAGGGAATAGTGAAGCATTATTAGCATTAATTAATTCCTCGAAGAAAGAAAATGGAAACACCTAGTAAGCAACCTGAAATCTCTAGCATGACTCGTGAACAAGAGGAAGAAATGCAACATGATATATCAAAATTACAAGACCAAGTACAACAAATTTCACTCTCACTAAAGGTAAATGAAGCCAATATGAATGGTGTGGAAGCTAATATGAATGGAATGCAAGTTAAGATGGATGGCATGGATGATAAGATGGAAGAATTGAAGATAAATTTGAATAAGTTGCTACAAGAAATGGTCACTAACGGCGAAAGTGTAGTAAAGAAAACTCATGATGAGAACAAAAGAAATGTTATTGATGATTTCATAGACTCTAATGTTGGATTGAAGACCCACCATGTTCCAAAAACAGATATGATGAAGTTTGATGGCAAGGATCCCAGAACATGGATACTATAGATGGAGAAATTTTTCGATCTCCATAATGTGAAAAACACACAAAAGGTATGTATTGCAACTTAATATTTGGAACCAAATCAATTTTTATGGTATCGATGTCTTTGCTCCCGTAAACAAATTGTCACGTGGGCAATTTTTTACCGAAGAAATGATAGCACATTATGAGGATACAAAAAGCAACACCTTTTTTAGCCAATTGATGAATCTCAAACAAAAGGGTTCAATGATGGAGCACATTGAGGACTTCCAAAAATTGAACATAAGGGTAAAATATATTCAAGAGGAGCATAGAATTTATGTTTTCATAGGGACTTTAAAGGATAATATCCAACATGAGGTTCGCCTTTGGGAACCTGATTTCTTGGAGAAGGCATTCAGGTTAGCAAGAAAAATGGAAAGCAAAATTATGGCAACCATGAAGCCTACCACTCACAACTATAAATATGGAAGTGTTGTTGCCCCTAGACTTCCACAACCTACAAGGTTGACACCACAAAAATTGGAATAAAAAAGAGCAAAAGGTCTTTGTTACACTTTTGATAGCAAATACACTAAAGGTCATAAGTGTGTTGAGAAGAAATTATTCTACACAGATTGTGAAGAGGAGGAAGAAAAGGAACAGGAAATGTAAAAAGAAGAGGATATACTCCAAGAAAGAACCCTAGATAAAGAAGAAATGAATCCAACCATATCTTGTAATGCATTGGTTGTAATTACCACTCCTCAAACTATTAAGATAGAAGGACATATCAGGAAGAAAAAGGTAATAGTCTTGATTGATTTGTGAAGTACCCATAATTTTATTCATTGTAAGATAGCAAAGGAATTGAATTGCTTCCTATATCCAGCACTAGACTGTCAAGTGATGGTTGCAAGTGGAGGAACCATAAAATGCTCAGGAAATTGCCATAATA
This sequence comes from Pinus tabuliformis, assembly GCA_031772625.1. Classification (NCBI taxonomy): domain Eukaryota; kingdom Viridiplantae; phylum Streptophyta; class Pinopsida; order Pinales; family Pinaceae; genus Pinus; species Pinus tabuliformis. The sequence continues at coordinate 352,071,176 of CM062811.1, forward strand.
TCAAGCTATCCATGGGAGAATATCTATTGAATAGCCCAATGCTTTCCATTCCAATGAGTGTTGCTGATGTTGTACTAGGAGTCCAATGGCTACAATCCTTGGGTACAATAGTTTTTAATTTTCGAGAACTTTTCATGAAATTTTGTGTGGAAGGAAAGGAAGTTGAATTAAGGGGTATTGTAGGGAAACCAAGAAATATAATCAGCTCTAACGGTATGGAAAATCTTCTAAAGAAGGAACAATGAGGTGTAATTGCACAATTATGTTTGCTAGAGGTTCCCACATTGAAATCATCTATTTCTCTAGTTCTCCAAAAAGTCTTAGACAATCATTCTAAGGTATTTGAGACCCCCAAAGGTATCCCAACTATTCTTGATCATGATCATGCTATTCATTTGATTCGAGGAAGTGTTCCTCCAAACATCAGGCCGTACAGATATCCCTATGCCCAAAAGAGTGAAATTGAATGTATGGTTGCAGAAATGCTAGAGGCTGGTATAATTCAACCTAGTCAAAGTTCTTTCTCTATTCCAGTAGTATTGGTGCACAAGAATGATGGATCATGGCACATGTATCCGGATTATAGGGAGCTCAATAAGCTCACTATTAAAGATAAATTTCCCATTCCTATCATTGATGAATTATTGGATGAATTGCATGGATCAATTTACTTCACCAAGTTGGATCTTCGTTTAGGATATCATCAAATCAAAATGAAGACTGAAGACATTTTGAAAATAGCATTTAGAACTCATGAGGGTCATTATGAATGTTTGGTCATGCCTTTTGGCCTTACCAATGCACCTTCTACATTTCAAGGTTTGATGAATTCCATTTTCAAACCCTTCCTTAGAAAATTTGTGTTAGTATTTTTTGATGATATACTAATATACAACATGTCTTGGAAGGATCATGTTGAACATGTTGACAGGGTGCTCAAACTATTGGAGGAGAAACAATTATAGGCAAAAAGCTCCAAATGTTTCTTTGGAGTATAAGAGGTGGAATATCTGGGTCATATTGTATCTCATGAATGTGTTAAGGTAGACCCTAGCAAAATTAAATCCATTAAGGAATGGAAAATCTCCACATCCATAAAGCATCTACGAGGATTTCTTAGGTTGACAGGGTATTATCGCAAGTTTGTTAAGAATTATGGGAGAATAGCAACACCTCTTACAACATTATTGAAGAAAGATGCATTTTTATGGCCTCCAAAGGCAACAAAGGCTTTCGAACATCTTAAAGAGGCAATGTGCCAAGCACCAGTCTTAGCTACATTGGACATCACAAAAACCTTTATTGTGGAATGTGATGCTTCGTGAAATGGAATTAGTGCTTTTTTAATGCAAGATGAAAGACCCATTGCTTTCGAAAGTCATCCATTCGAGGGAAAGTATTTACACAAAGCTATTTATGAGAAGGAAATGTTGGCAATACTACATGAACTTAAGAAATGGTGACCCTACCTAATGGGAAGACACTTCAAGGTAGAAATGGATCATGATAGTCTTAAATACTTTTTAGAACAAATATTATCCTTTGAAGAGAAAAAAAATGGGTCACAAAGATGTTGGCTTATGACTTTGAAATCATCTACAAAAAAGGGAAGAAAAATGTTGTGGCAGATGCACTCTCAAGAAAGGATGAGGAGGTGGAAGCATTGTTGTGTGCCATTTCTATTATCCAACCAGATTGGATAAACTAAGCAAGGGAGGAATGGAAGAATGATGAAAAAGTGTAGGAACTCATTCGAAAGCTACACCAAGATCCCAATACATCTGATACATTTAATTGGAAAAATGATTCGTTATGGTACAAAGATCATTTATACCTATGTAAGAATTCCCAACTCAAACAAAATATTCTTACAAAATTTCACACTTCTCCCTTAGGAGGGCACTTAGGGTTTTTAAAAACTTACCATATGCTTAAGAGGGAATTTTTTTGGGATGGCCTTAAATCAGATATTCAAAATTTTGTGGGGGAATGTTTGGTTTGCCAACAAACTAAAGTTGAAACAATTAAGACCCCAAGTCTATTACAACCTTTATCCATTCCAAGCCAATGTTGGGAAGAGGTTTCAATTTATTTTATCACAGGTTTACCCAAGTCTGAAGGAAAGATTGTCATCATGGTGGTAGTTGACATACTTACCAAGTATGCACACTTTTGTGCATTATCACATCCATTTAAAGCTAGTACAGTTTCTGCTGAATTTATGGAAACAATTCAAAAGCTACATGGAAACCCAAAGATTACTGTAAGTGACAAAGATCCCATTTTCACTGGAAATTTTTGGACATAATTACTTTCTTGTCTCGATACTCAGTTAGCTCATAGCTCATCTTATCATCCTCAATATGATGGGAAAACTGAGATAGTAAACAAATGTTTGGAAGGATATCTTCGTTGATTTGTATTTGATAAACAGACACAATGGGTCAAATGGTTGCCTCTGGCTGAATGGTGGTATAACACTTCCTTCCATACTGCAGCGAAAATGACCCCATTTATGGCACTTTATGGATATCATCCACCATCCATCACATCATATTTAAGAGAAACTTCTAAGGTTCAAGCAGTAGAACATCGCATCGAGCATCAACAAGAAGTTCTCAAACTCTTAAAGGATAACCTCACATTGACGCAGAATAGAATGAAACAACAGGCAGATCAACATCACAGTGAAAGAAGATGTAGGTGACTGGGTATTCCTACGATTACAACCATATAAACAAATGTCCCTTAAGCAAGTTAAGAAGGATAATAAATTGTCACCAAGGTATTATGGTTCATAGAAGGTGTTGCAAAATATTAGTACTATGGCATACAAATTGGAGCTTCTTGCAGCTTCCCGAGTGCAACCAATTTTCCATATTTCATGTTTAAAGAAGGCTATTGGTGACAAGCTCCCAGTTCAAACAATATTGCCAGAACTTGACAAGGAAGGAAAAAATCATATTGGAACCAGAAGTAGTCACAGAAACAAGAATTCAACAGCTACGAAATCGATCAATTTTAGAGTATCTCATCAAGTGGAAGAATTTATCTGCTGAAGGTTTCACATGGGAGGATGATAATTTTATACAAAAGCATCGAGGACTACTCAAGTGTTGAGGAAAATGCCTTTCGGAAGGAGAGGGGCATGTTAGGACCATATAATACTAATGATTCCCCAATTACTATTGTCATTGTATCCCTTATTGTTATTATTGTGCCCCTATTGTCCCCATATTGTTATTAGTATGCCCCATAGAAACCCATCGCTGTTATTTTTCTGCCCTTATGTTATTACTGTTATGTCGGCTTGATTATATTGTAACCCCTTAGACTCCTATATATAGAAGGGAGGTTTAATCATTTATATCATCCAAGAATTGTTCATTTTGTAATGTAAAGGAGGTTTCCCCCTCAAAGAGGTTGAATTATAAGGTGTTTATCTATCTTTTCTATCTTTTTGTGAGCTAGTTTCCTAACATTTGGTATCAGAGCTTTGGATTCTAGGGTTTCGCTGCTCGAAATAGGTCATCATTAAATTTTGGCTATAAATTTTGTTTTGCGATGTTTCATACACTACCAAAAAACCCTATTGGAGAGAAAATCATGCTAGTGAACTTTGGGTCCGCATTTCAGAGCTTATATCGGTATATTTGTGGAGATATGATTTGAGGAATTTAGGGTTTTTGCAGACTCCTGAATTACATACCAAACAGGCGACCTGGGGAAAATTGTCATAACTTTTGTTTTGAGCATCATAGTGAAATTTCATAAGTAGTTTCAAAAAGAGAATGGCATGTAGTATTCTATGTATCAGTTTCAGGTACTAAGGTCGAAACAATGACACGTGCCACGTCGTACAAGTGCGCTCTACTAAACTAGTATATAATCAGGTCACCTTGGGAGATTTGGCATAAATCCTCCTTGGAGAATCCAATCTTGATCAGACATGTGGGGTTAGAACAAGGACTCAAAGTTCTACCGTAGGACAAGATTTCAGATATTCAAGATCCGTAGTTACATACATACAACACATTCAATATCGAGCTCTTACAAAGTGAAAAAAAGGTGTATAGTTGGTTTTAAAATTTTTCATAAGATTGGTTTGAAAAATCGGTTTGAAGGAATTCAAAGGGAATAGCGAAGCATTATTAGCATTAATTAATGCCTCGAAGAAAGAAAATGGAAACACCCAGTAAGCAACCTGAAAGCTCTAGCATTACTCGTGAAGAAGAGGAAGAAATGCAACAACATATATCAAAATTACAAGACCAAGTAAAACAAAATTCACTCTCACTAAAGGTAAATGAAACCAAGATGAATGACGTGGAAGGTAATATGAATGGCATGCAAGTTAATGTGGATGGCATGGAAGCTAAGATGAATGGAATGGATGATAAGATGGAAGAATTGAAGATAAATTTGAATAAGTTTCTACAAGAAATGGTCACTAGTGGTGAAAGGGTAGTAAAGGAAACTCATGATGAGAACAAAATAAATGTTAATCATGATTTCATAGACTCTCATGTTGGATTGAAGACCCACCATGTTCCAAAAATTGATAGGAGGAAGTTTGATGGCAAGGATCCCGGAACATGGATATTATAGATGGAGCAATTTTTCGATCTCCAAAATGTGCAAAACACACAAAAGGTACGTATTACAACTTTATATTTGGAACCAAATCAGTTTGTATGGTATCGATGGCTTTGCTCTTGTAAAAAAATTGTCACTTGGGCAATTTTTTTGGAAGAAATGATAACACATTATGAGGATACAAAAAGTAACACCTTTTTTTAGCCAATTGATAAATATCAAACAAAAGGTTTCAATGATGGAGCGCATTGAGGACTTCCAAAAATTAAACATAAGGGTAAAATATATTCGAGAGGAGCATAGGATTGATGTGTTCATAGTGACTTTAAAGGATAATATCCAACATGAGGTTCGCCTTTGGGAACCTGATTCATTGGAGAAGGCATTTACATTAGCAAGAAAAATGGAAAACAAAATTATGGCAACCAGGAAGCCTACCACTTACAATTATAAATATGGAAGTGTTGTTGCCCCTAGCCTTCCAAAACCTACAAGGTTGACACCACAACAATTGGAAGAAAAAGGAGCTGAAAAAATTGGCTAGAAAAGATAGGTGGTTTATTGAACGTATATCCTCAGATAGGTGGCTTATTGAAGTTTGGGGTTTTAGCTTCGATTTTCTTAGGGGACAATCTTTTGGCATTCCCTGTTATTTGATTTTTCTACATTTTTTTAACTGAGAGATTTATGGGATGTTGTCGTCCTTCTTTCTAGTTATCCAATTTGGATAATTTGTAGCTTTCATTTTGGTGTTTCCATTGCATTGTTGGCCTCAAAATTACACAAACTGTGTGTACAATTGAGTTTGAAGACGAATCTTATGCGGGTGTGGCACTCATCCCAAAATTATAGATGCCAATGGCACTACATTATGAAATACCAACTAGTGAAAATTCCTAGCTTTAACTTGGGGATCTAGTTCTAGTGCGATTAGATATGTTTTGCATCCACAAGTAAAATCTCTTCAACAATGAACTATGCCCATAAATCTATGGCCCCATTAATCACATTACATTACATTCATTAATATGATTTTTGATTATTATTTTTCTTTGTTGGATCATATGGTATATACCATATTTGTTTTGGACTAGTTTCATCACCTTTCACTTATTTTAATATATTTATAGTAGTGTGAGGCATGTGTAAGAAAATTCCACATCTAATAGTGCTAAAAAGTGATCTATGCCTAATTTAGTATCCCATGGAAAAGCACCAAATTTATTATTATTAATCATTTTTATTCTTTCTGGGGTAGTCTTGTTAATAAATTTTACTAGGTACCATTTTAATCTACCTTTTTATGCACCTCTAGTAGTTGTATTAATTCCTTTAATGCATTAACATTGTCGTGCGTCATTTCTTCTTTAAATCCTCTAATGCATTAACATTGGTGGACATGATAGTACACCTTCATAACTGCCATAATAAATGTTGAAGGGAGGGATGTTGTACCATTGTATGGCACCTTGTTGTATGTTGCTCTGCTGGTGGAAAGACAGTAATGTCCCTGGAGCATTGTCTGAGTTACACACTCGTAAAATAACACTCTAGAATAAACTCACATAATCATTACTCATCTATGAAGTAGAAATTTACTTTGGTTAAAATGACAATCTAACTGAGGATTTTGTGCATGTTATCTAAAATTTTAAGGTTTTCATTTGACCTTTAGATGGTAATTTTCCTTAATCTCAGCTTTGTTGAATTTATGAAAAACAAATCTGAAGGGCAAGTATGAGGCTTTGGACAAATATGGGAAAGATTTGATATAGATGGCTAGGAAAGGTAAACTTGATGTTGTCATTGGAAGGGATGATGAAATGCATAGGTGCATTCAAATTCTTTTAATATAGACAAAAAATAACATTTTATTGATTAGAGAACTGGGTGTTGGAAAGACTGCAATTTCAGAAGGGTAGTGACCATTCAAAGGTTTTCTTATCGATGTTCAAAAGGATGATTTCTGATTTATAAGTCCATCTGTAATGAATGATTGCAATTCAATATTATAAAATATGCACAGTCTATTTCTAATTTAACAAAGCATTGTGACAACTGTATTTTCTAATTCTCTTTTATCTTTTGATAGGATTTGTCAGAGAATAGTGCAAGGAGATGTTCAACAAGAAGTAACGAATTGAAAATTAATGACTCACTATACTTGTTATAAATTTATTCCTTATGTTTTAGCATCAATTAATAGTGTAATGTGGCATATATCTCTTTCTAGATGACCAGAGCTGAAAAAATTAGGGTTTTGAGATCTACAATACACACCTCTTAATAACAGGGTACACTTATCTCACTTGATCTTTATCTATGCCATACCATTACCACTAATACCTTATTTTCACTAAAAATTTTAAAGAGGCCAATGCTATATGCCATTATGTTACTCTCATCCCTTATTTTCACGAAGGATATTAAAGTGGTCAACTCATTTAATATTATCCCTTAGTAGTAGAGTAATTACATTTCTTAGCCACACTGTATGTTTATTTTGCAAAAAATATTTTAAAGATCTCAGCTATCTGGCACTCCATCCTATCCCTAAGTAATTGTAAAAGGAGGCTTTTCCTCAAATCCACACACTATAATTCATCATCCTAGGAGGAGCTTACAGCTAAGTGGTTTGAGAACTCCATCAAAGCAATACTAAAACAACATAATTTTATAAAATTGCACTTGATTTCATGAAATTTCACTTGATTTCTCTTGATTGTGAAGTATGGATGGTCAGTGTGAAGTTGTGAAAAGCATATTCTATAATCAACAATATCTAGTCTTGAGTCAAGATATAAGTTTTATAGAATTGATAAAGTTGAATTTGTCAATAAAGTAGAGCAACCATCAAGGGTTATGTTGACTATCAAATAGTGGCAAGTTAATTTTTCTTTCATATGTGAAGTGCATAGTTTCAGATTTCCTACTATCATTTTCTAGTTTCTTATAAATATTTATAGAATGTTAATTCAGATGGTCTTGAATTCAGGACCAGCTTGAGTAAATATTTTGAATTAGAAGCCTCCACAAAAGGCTTCCTCTTATTATGATGAGGCTAACAACCCCAAATTTAGCATTACAGAGGAACCTTTAGTGACATTCAATTCAATGGCCTTCAACTTAGAAACCATGAGTGGGGGTATCTATTTGGGAAAAGTCACCTAGGACATGCACCTGACCCCAACTACCTTTTTGTGCTTTGCATTCATTCAAAAGCATGGCGCATATCATTCGGTAGGACTTTACCCCTGTTGGGAGCTATATTAGCTATCCACTTTTGTCAACCCAGATACCAATTACTGACACATGTGTCTTTTATAATTTATGAAACACCTACATGTGAACATCTAGCAAATTTGGAGGCTCTGTATTAGAGTAGAGCCCTGCTAAATGTATGTTTGATGTGTAAAAATTGCACTGAATAAAATTTATATGTCAAAGACGTGGCTGTAGGCCACTACTATAAGATGTTTTTGTACAGTAAATATCATGTTTTCCTCAATCTGATTGCAAATTGAAAAGAGATGAAAATAAGTACAAAAGTAGAACCTTATAGTTAGGTAATTGTATGGAAGTGCCTCAATTTGTAATAGAAAAGTAGTGTTTTGTCACGTGACATATATTTTTTGCATCAAACAACTTTCCTACTTGTCACTACTGCATCAATTTCCTTATTTATTTTTAATATCAGTCTTATTGAATCAAAATTCATATTTTTCTTTTGGTAACTAGGCCTTCAGATAGGTGAGTCTTGTGCCTTTGGTGGAAAGAAACTGATGGAGTGGATTTTACATAATTGAATTCATTCAAACTACAAATAGTTCCTATTAACAACACTTGCTAATTGTCAGCCACTTTAGGGATAAAATTAAAAGGCTCTAAGATGAGCTCTTATACTTTCTCTATTTGCATTTGATTGTGAGAGAAGCACCTTGTAGATGAAGGTATGCCAAAGCAATTGAACATCAACTCCAAATATTAGATGATTGTAATGTAATACTATTTAACAATAACCAAAACTCGTAGTTCACTAATGATAGCTCTGAAGGGGGACACATATAGAAAAGAGATGCATTTCTCTTAAATTGTAGGTGTAACAAAATAGTAGTCTCCATTGTTTTATTTTGGTGAAATGAAGTGTGCCAAACGTCAAGTTGTCATTTGTGTTACAATTATTGATAAGTACCAAATTTTAAATGGGAGTGGCCATTAGTTGAATTTCACACCTTTGCTGGGCTACCGAGTCATTATCATAATTTCATATCTATGATGGATTATTGAGACTTCCGTTACTGCTTATAGTCAAAGCATTCACACTTGCCTTAAGGATCTTTTGAATCTCACAAAAATAACATCTATGTGTCATGTACTTCCTTGTTCCTGGACATTTCACTTCATGAATAACTTAATTATCATCTATTTTATAATAATAATCATTTAGTGAATAATGTAAGCAAGTTGAGCACAAGGATGAGTTCAATAACATAATTGGCATTCATCTGAACTTGTAAAATAGCTGACATTTGGAAAACACAATTAAGGGAAACTTTTGAAACTTCAAAAATAGAATTAATTTCAACTTTTGATGTGCACTTTTTTAGTGTAATGTTGTTTTTATATGTTAATAAGTGTTTTCCTAGTGTAATGTGCAAATGTAAACTGGCCTATAGTGCTAGTAGAAATGTGGTGTAATTCAAAAGGCATTTCTGCTATTAGTCTATTTTTTTTAAATGATCCATGTTGTTTATACTATTTGTTGGTTGATAGTACTAGAATCTGAAATGATAGAGAATACACACACAATATAGTAGATGTATGCAGTTTGGATGCTAGTGGCCTACACACACCCATTGTTCAACCAACAATGGTCTCATCGTGATCTGCAAGGTCTGTTTCTACACATTTTTACAGGTTGCAAGGCCAGTTTGACATCCTTCTTACAATTTCCAAACCATGGACATTGTAGAGGATGGCATCAAAGAGGTGTATGCCCCGTCTCCATTTATATTTTATTTTAGGTTTTCAATATATCAAATGTGCCTTAATATAACATTATCTTCTGTTGCTTATTTCTATAGAATTTTTGTTTAGAGCCATGCCCAAACCCTATACATGTTGTAGGTGTTGCCCATTGGTTTTTCTTTCACAGGAAAAATATGTAGATTGAAAGGATTCCCCATAATATACATCATTTATAGTTAGAAATTGGTCTAATGAAAGCTCCAAGGGCCTTTCATGGTCTCATCCCCTCCTAACAATTCCGTTTACAATGAACACTGGTGAATGGAATTTTCTCTATGTAGTAGTAGGCTAAGTTGTTAGGCTGAAGATGAATGTTTTAGGCTTGGATTTTTCTTCCTCATTAACAAATTCGTCTTTGACCTTTTGGGAATGAACATTCTTTCAAAGTGGCAAACCCCTCCATAATTTTCTTTCTAAAAACTGATTCATGATAATGCTTTCTTGATGGATTTCCACCACACCAATCCTCAGTGGTAATGACATCCAACCTTGTGGTAGAGCCCATATATTTTTGAGAAATGATAATAGCCCATAAGATCTATCTTTTTTTGAGAAATGCTAATAACTCATAAGAAACATCTATTTTTGGGAAATGCTAACACTCCAAAGAGCCTTTCTGAGAGCTTGTCCTAGACCTGAGACCTGAGACTCCACCAGAAATTCAATATCCACAGTAGCAAAATTTGCATATCTTATAGCCATGTTAGAATTTGATGTCCACGTTATATTTCAAAATAATTCAAACTCTTTATATAGTTACATATCAACGCCCTCCCTAGTAGGAAGGCTGTGGAATTTCCCAAAGATGGTCTTCATGATCCAAAGGCCCTTCACAATGAATTTCACAATATTGAACCTGGTATTCCTAAGATTATCATCTCTGGGGATAAAATGATAGAAACCACTAGGATTGTGATTGCATTGGTCACATATTAGAAAACAACGTTGTGCAACTCCCAACTAGGGAACTGTAAATTCACCATGAAAATGAATGTTTTTCATGCCTTTTCCATGTCAGTTCTCTTTGCTCAACATTTCCATCACTCTGTTAACAGGGTGGCTGAGTACATAGTCAATATTTGAACTTGCCTTGAGCCACTCCATGCTCAGGGTTTCAAACACTCTCCAGTAGAGAATTTTTTTTCACTAATATTAACTAATTATATGCCATGCTAGGGTTCTAAAACTCTCCCATCTGTAGATATAGATTTTACATCTGTAAATTTTCATGAAGCTATAATATGAGGATTAATAAGAAACACTTTTAACCCTTGATTTTAATTCATATGGATCAATGTTAAAAAGAAATATTAAATGAATAGATGTTATTCAATATTAACATTTTTATTTTTTGATTTTGGTTTCATTGATAGTTTATTCTGTAGTCTTGAGTGTTGTCTACATCCCTCTGGAAAATCCCCGAGGGAGAAGAATCTCTCTCTAAACATGGTGGAATATTTTGCAATTTTTGCATGTGTCTGTCTTGTGTCCAAGACTAGACATGTCTCAGCCTCAAACATTATGCCAAAGGAATCAAAATTTTGTTGATTTACAGTATAGAAGGAGATGCACTAAAGTCTTATAGGTTTGTTGATATTACATACTCATGGTATCATGGGTTTTGTTTCTTCATTGGTTGTGGTATGAATAGAAGACTGAATAACTGTTCCTTTCAAATTTTATAGAAAAAAAACTTGTGAACTATCCACATCCATGCTTTTTAAATTTCTCCCTCAAGAAAACTAATAAATCAAATGAAGGTCAACAATTTTTTTCAAATTTACATTATTTTCCCATTTCTCCTCATTGTTGTGTTATAATTGATGTTATTGTTAAATTAGTTGCAACTGTAAATTTTAATTACACAATTGAATTTGACTACTTCAATAACCAAACTCTAACCCTTTATGTGAGTAAAACTGTGCAATATATACATTTCACAAAACAAAAAACTATTTAGCCAACCTTTCATTCAAAACAAAAGCTTACAGATCATCGTTTTCATCCATGTATCATTTTTCCTAAAATAAGTTAAATGTATAGTAAAAGAAGTTGAGACATGTAGAGAAAGTTGAGACATAAAATGCAACTCCATTGGAACATAAAAAAAACACTCACTTTTAACTAGATTATCTTAGATTTGTGTAATGCTCGTTATTGCATTTTATAATATGTTTATGCACATGTTGATGATAATTTATTTTTTATTGTATCAATTAGTGATTACAGATAACCTCTCCAAATTCCAAAATCTAAACGAGGAAAAGAGGAACATTGAAGTTTAGGTGCATATCACCATCTTCCATATTCTTTGAAATTTATCATTTTGAAATTTCTTGTATATACATGTGTATATACATCTGTGGAATTCTTGAGATTTAATTTTCATTATTATGATCAAAATTTGTTTTACATTGCTTTTTTAAGTGATCAAAGGTGGAAGAGGAGTACAATTCCCATTTTTGATCTTGTAGTGGGTGATGTTGTATTTCTCAATATTCATGATTAGGTATATTGAACTAACTTATGTTCTTACTACTAATGTCGTAAATGTGTTGTTTCATTTATAAATTGAATAACTATGCTCTAAAATATTTATTTCTCCTTTTTAGGTCCCTGCCGATGGCATTGTTATCACTGGACATTCCCTATTGATTGATGAATCCAGTATGAGAGGGGAGAGTGAATTTGAATGTAATTTTCTTGTTGGTCTCTTAACAGTGATTTTATTGTGAAAGTTTGAAACATTTGCATGAGGTTGTGACTTCTTAAATTTCTCTTCTAGGTTTCTAAAGATACGAAATATCTCTTTATAATGCCTAGATGTAAGGTGGAATATGGCATGAAAGAGGTGCATGCCCCCTCTCCCTTTATATTTTATTTTAGGGTTTCAATATATCAAATGTTCCTTAATATAATATGATCTTTTGTTGCTTATTTTATAGAATTTTTGTTCAGAGCCATGCCCAAACCCCATACATGTTGTAGGTGTTGCCCATTGGTTTTTCTTTCATAGGAAAAATATGTAGATTGAAAGGATTCCCCATAATATACATTATTTATTGCTAGAAATTGGTCTAATGAAAGCTCAAAGGGCCTTTCACGATCTCATCCCCTCCTAACAATTCCCTTGACGATGAACACTGATGAATGGAAGTTTCTCTATGTAGTGGTAGGCTAAGTTGTTAGGCTGGAGATGGATGTTTTAGGTTTTGATTTTTCTTCCTCATTAACAAATTCATCTTTGACCTTCTGGGAATGAACATTCTTTCAAAGTGGCAAACCCCTCCATAATTTTCTTGCTAAAAACCTGATTCATGATAATGCTCTCTTGATGGATTTTCACCACACCAATCTTCAGTGGTAATGAAATCCAACCTTGTGGAAGAGCCCATCTATTTTTGAGAAATGCTAATAGCCCATAAGAGCTATCCTTTTTTGAGAAATTCTAATAACTCATAAGAAACATCTACTTTTGGGAAATACTAACACCCCAAAGAGCCTCTCTGGGAGCTCATCCTAGACCTAAGACCCAAGACTCCACTAGAAATTCCATATCCATAGTAGCAGAATTTACGTACCTTATATCCATGTTAGAATTTGATGTCCATGTTATATTTCATGATAATTCAAACTCTTTATATAGTTACATCTCAATTCCTTGCCTAGCAGGAAGGTTGTAGAATTTCCCAAATAGGGTCTTCGTGATCCACATGCCCTTCACAATGAATTTCACAATATTGAACCTGGTATTCCTAAAATTATCATCTCTGGGGATAAAATGATAGAAACCACTAGGATTGTGATTGCATTGGTCACATATTAGAAAACAACGTCGTGGCACTCCCAACTAGGGATCTGTAAATTCACCATGAAAATGAACGTTTTTTAGGCCTTTTCCATGTCAGTTCTCTTTTCTCAACATTTCCATCACTCTGTTAAAAGGGTGGCTGAGTACATAGTCAAGCTTTGAACCTGCCTTGAGCTACTCCATGCTTAAGGTTTCAAACACTATCGAGTACACACTTTTTTTTTCACTAATATTAACTAACTAAATGCCATGCCAAGGTTCTAAAACTCTCCTATCTGTAGAAATAGATTTTATATCTATAAATTTTCATGAAGCTATAATATGAGGATTAATAAGAAACACTTTTAACCCTTGATTTTAATTCATACAGATCAATGTTAAAAGTAAATATTAAATGAATAGATGTTATTCAATCTTAACATTTTTATTTTTTGATTTTGGTTTCATGGCTAGTTTATTTTGCAGTCTAGAGTGTTGTCTCCATCCCTCTGGAAAATCCCTGAGGGAGAAGAATCTCTCTAAATGTGGTGGAAGATTTTGCAATTTTTGCATGTGTTTTCCTTGTGTCCAAGACTAGACATGTCTGAGCCTCAAACAATATGCCAAATGAAGCAAAATTTTGTTGACTATTTTACAGTATACAAGGAGATGCACTAAAGTCTTATAGGTTTGTTGATATTACATCATCATGGTATCTTGGGTTTTGTTTCTTCATTGGTTGTGGTATCAACAGAAGACTGAATAACTGTTCCTTTCAAATTTTACAGTAAAAAAAATTTGTGAATTGTCCACATCCATGCTTTTTAAATTTCTCCCTCAAGAAAACTAACAAACCAAATGAAGTTCAACAATTTTTTCAGATTTCCATTATTTTCCCATTTCTCCTCGTTGTCGTGTTATAATTGCTATTATTGTCAAATTAGTTGCAACTATAAATTATGATTACACAATTTAATTTGACTACTTCAATAACCAAACTCTAACCCTTTATGTGAGTAAAACTGTGCAATATATACATTTCACAAAACAAAAAACTATTTATCCAACCTTTCATTCAAAACACAAGCTTACAGATCATCATTTTCATCCATGCATCATTTTTCTAAAATAAGTTAAATGTATAGTAAAAGAAGTTGAATCATGCAGAGAAATTTTAGACATAAAATGCAACTCCATTGGAACATAAAAAAACACTCACTTTTAACTAGATTATCTTAGATTTGTGTAATGCTCTTTATTTCATTTTATAATATTTTTATGCACATGTTGATGATAATTTATTTTTAATTGTGTCAATTAGTGATTACAGATAATCTCTCCAAATTCCAAAATCTGAATGAGGAGAAGAGGAACATTGAAGTTTAGGTGCATATCACCATCTGCCTCAGTCTTTGAAATTTATCATTTTTAAATTTCTTGTATATACATGTGTAGATACATATGTGGAATTTTTCAGATTTACTTTTCATTATTATGATCAAACATTGTTTTGCGTTGCTTTTTTAAGTGATCAAAGATGGAAGAGGATGTACAATTCCATTTTTGATCTTGTAGTGGGTGATGTTGTATTTCTCAATATTCATGATTAGGTATATTGAACTAACTTATGTTCTTACTACTAATGTCATCAATGTGTTGTTTCATTTTAAAATGAATAACTATGCTCCGAAATATTTATTTCTCCTTTTCAGGTCCCTGCGGATGGCATTGTTATTACTGGACATTCCCTGTTGATTGATGAATCTAGTATGAGAGGGGAGAGTGAATTTGAATGTACTTTTCTTTTTGGTCTCTTAACAGTGATTTTATTGTGAAAGTTTGAAACATTTGCATGAGGTTGTGACTGCTTAAATTTCTTTTCTAGGTTTCTAAAGATAAGAAATATCTCGTTATAATGCCTAGATGTAAGGTGGAATATGGCTATGGAACTATGATGGTGAGTTGTTATGCTTGATTATCCTCTGAAGATAGTTATTCTTCATTTTACCCATTTAAAGGATTATATTTCTCTACCAATTATGCTCTCTTCTTTGTTTGATAATAATGGGATTGGTTTAGATTTCTATTGCCTTATTTTAGGTATCTAGCATGGGATTGAATCCTTCATTAACGAAGGATTTCCCTCACTCGAATTAAGTAATTGACTCAATATATTTCCATATACTCTTGTTGAAGGAATGATTTTATTAAATCTGGTCAAGTAATCAATTAATTTCCATTTCCTTTTTATGAAGCCATGATTTCAGTTGGATTCAAAAGGACAAGTGGAGCATCCCAACTAATGTAGCCTATTTTTTGGAGTCTCATATATACTGATGATTAAAAGGGATGGTCCTTTTTCATTTCAATACAACCTTTTTTTTCCTTATCTACCTCCTCTTTGTTTGAATTTCAAGCAAAAGTTACTACTTTCTGTCTTGCTTGTTTCATTTTCAAGTACAACAATTGCTCCTATTCTATAGTTCTAGTCTTCATGGTCCAACCACCTTTTTCTGTGTTGCCTTATTTCTTTGCTATTGTTTTTTCTCTAATTTTCATTTACCTTTGTTAAATCAAACCTTTAACTGAATATTTTTGTCATCAATTTCATGATTCTCCTCTTCCACAAGAGGTGAAATCATGGTTTCTAGAGGTTGTAGTGGAATATTACGTACTGTGAATTATTGTTATGTTGTTTCATATTAATTGTTGGGTAGTTAATAGATAATATATTATTAAATAAGGGAGACAAGGTCATACTTTATCATCCCCACATTGGATCCAACTTTACTATAAAGGGAAGTATATTATATGTTGTAAGGTTGCTTTTTGACATTTTCTTAATACAAACATTATTTGTTTGAGAAATATCCTATTAAGGGTGGCACCCAACAATCTTGTAGGATCAAACTCCATGATAATGGGTTCCCACCTATCATTTTCCTTCTTTCAAGATGGAGGCTTATTTTCCCTAAGGAGTTCCAATTCCAGCCATTGGTATATCTCATTCTATTGCAGTGGTCAGGGGTGCAATTGTAATGCCTTTGTTTTTTCTCTCACTTCCTTACTGACATAATAACCAAGGTATTCCTTAAGAGTATTGTGACTGTTGGTAGCTGGACGATGGAACCAAGAGGTTAGTAAGAAGATCCTTGCTCATAATGTAGGCTCCATCCTTAGAACTCGAATGATTTACACAAATGTGCTGCATCCTTCTTGATCTCTTGGACCTAGTATTTTTTTTGCAAATGGATATTTTTTAATTTTATTTTTAGTCCCAATGATTATTTTCCAAATATAAAAGACAACATATATTATAGGGAATTTCCTTGCTACACTAAATTTGATGGTTCAAGGGAGTCTATCTCCTAATAAGGCCACTTTATAGGGAATATGAAGGAATTGGCTACAAAGCTTAGACACCTTGTCCTAAGAAAACTTCACAAAGTTACAATACGAGAATAAATATTTCAAAGTTTTGTTTGTTTCATAGATACAACCTTTTTGCCTATGAAAATTCCAATTGAATTATCCTCTACTCTACTATTGGTTCCCCAAAATCATTGTTACACTAAAATTTGTCACCATGACTATTTGCAGTCAGTATGGCTCCATCAATAACCATACTGTCCTCCTTGGCAAGTCTTATACCTCTGCTCCTCATGTCAAACTCCAAAAAAGAGAGAAAGCCTTTAAAAAATCAATATAACTCTAGTTCCGCACTTTCTCTTACTCTTACCTGCGGGCACACACCTCGAGTACATAATACCTGCGTACTTGTACGCTCTTTCTGTAAAGGGGTGGGTGCGTACCCCTATAAAAGTCAAAAGGCGTAAGTTTTACTTCAAAAAACTTACTTGCGGTCGATTCTAGAGCATTCTAGAAGATGGTTTGACGTGGATTGAGCGCCTCCAGATGGTTCATGCATCCCAATGAAAGAGGAACTTATCCCATGAAGAGGGGAGCTATCCCTTTGAAAGAGGGGCTTATCCCATTGATGGTGGACCTGTTTAACTTCCTCCAAAGCATTATAAATACAGGCATTGGGCCAGAGGCAAGAGAGGTTGAAAGCTGAACATTCCTAAGGGTAGATGATGCTGAAATTAGGACTCCCTTATAGAGCTTGAGAGGAGAGATCACATTCCTTTCTTAGCTTCATTTGGAAGTGGGTGAGCTGGTCAAAGTAGAGGAGAACTCTTGCTGGACCTTGGGAGGGACCTGCACAACACCAAGGCGTTGGTTGTAAGGTTTCTTTTGTTTCCAATTAATACAATTAAGTTCATTTTTCTCAACAAGTTTTTATATATGATTTGTTTCATAAACTCCTTGGTCTTTATGATGAATATGTTTTATTATATGAGTTATTCAGGTGCTATGGAATCGTTTGCTTGTTTGTGTATGCAGGCTTCAAGGAGAGGAGCTCATCTGGATCGAAGAGGCTTGGCCGCTACAAATAGCGTTGGACTAAAGGTAAGCCTTAAACACCTGGTTGCTTTTATTTTAAACGCATATTTAGGGAAAGATAGTGCTTGATTGTTTTGTTTGTCACTAGAAAAGCCTTAGTTTCTAGGGAGGTTGGTTTTGTCCGCAAAATTGACTCTTTCCGCATGACAAAATGGCGACTCCACTGGGGAATCCATGGATTTGATTGATTTCTCTTTTGATTGATACTTTGATTTGAGAAACGTTGATTTCTTTCTAGTTTTTGACTGATTGACTGTGAATTTGGGTAGAATAGCTTAGGATTGAGTTAGTTTTTAATTTTTCTTGTTTTTGAGAGAAGTACGCACCCTCTGAGTTAAGCACAGTGCGTACCTGTACGCACTTCTGCCTTGCACACAGAGCGTGGCCACACCTGTGCAAACGGGCTGCCTGCGTACCCTGTCAAAAGTTTAGAAAATTTCAATTTTTTCCTTTTTTACCTATTAGATATTGTTTATAGCTTATTTGTTGCTGCCTAGATCCACTGGTTACCTGTCAGAAGTTTTCATCTAGGCTTGTTTCATTAGCATCAAGGGTTTTAGTGAAGTTCATAGAAATTCTAGCCCTAGGTTTGATTTTTGTATTGGTCTTCTAGTGACTCTGGATTTAGAAGTTGTAGAAACCTTGGATATCCCTGGCCTTTTCAGTCTTCTTAGGAGTTAGACCATTTGTAAAATCCACCTTTGTTTGAGAAACCTACCGTTGTGTTGTCTCTTTGCGGAATTTCGAGAAGGCTTGTTTGTTAAGCTGTGAATTTCATTCTTAAGAAAAAGAACAAGAGATTTTTATTTTTGTTTTTGACTGATTTATGATTCTGCATGAATTAGTCCTTGGTTGAATTGTAACTGAGTAAAACAACCTGGAATTATATTTTGTAGGCTTTTACCTCATTGTATTTGCTTTTAGGTAAATTTCTCTTAGATTTTCATAGATCTTAAAATTGATTTTTGTTAAGTAGTTTTACATGCTTTGTTAAAGTAGGAAAAATACAAAATCTCTTTTGAAGAAAGTTTGTTTTAGTAGCGTTTGAAGTCTTTGAAAAAGAGAAAGGAAGTTTTCGTGAAATAATTAGTGGTCTTGTGTTGTGTGCTTTGGAAAAGATAAAGAGATTTTTTCTTTGATTTTCATTGCTAAGAAAGTTGTCTTTATAAATTTTGCATTCTCCAACTCTCTTAGCTAGGGAATTCATTGAAAAGGAAAGATTGTTTTGTTTTTCATCCTAGGTGCATCTTTTTAGTGGATTTGAGTCGATTCTACACATCATAAGTTTCATCTCCGCTACCTTTTGTCCTAAAGAAAAGCCATAAAAAATAACGCTTAAAGTAAAATTAACTTAGTAACTTTTTATTTACTAGGGTTCTGATACACCAACATAGATCAGGCTAGTGTCTTGGAGTAGGAGAGTAATTAACTCTCCAAGACAGTAAAAACAAACAAGTAGCTTATCTTGCGGTAGGATAAATCCAATTGTTACATTTATGCTCTGGGAAAGCTCCTCTTAAAGGAGAAGCACGAGATCATGTCCGAACCAGTGAGGGGATCAATCCTCCTTCATTGGGAACGATGCCAGATATGCACGTACTACAAACGGTAAACCTCGGATTAACCATTGTCGAGGAGCCTGGGGTCACTTGTCGGTAAACCTTGGATTATTGTCAAGGAGCCGGCAAGGGGATTGAGCTTGTTACTCTGACCTTGCGTGCGTATCGGATCGTAGATTGTTCCCCTAGGTATATTTGTTGCTGTTGGTGACCTTAGTGACTATTATCTTTAGGATTCTTCCTAAGGTGACGGTGGAGGGAAGGTCCCACTGTACCTGGAGCAGACGTCGGCTAGACTCACTTGGATTTTCTAGGGGGTTCACTTCACTCGAGACGGTTATTAGTGGAGGAACTTGTGCTAGTCTATTCATTAAGCAGGTTGTCGGGGTAACTGTTCCACCCGCCATTTCTGTATTGAACTCTGCGATGTTGGATTTCATAACCAACTAGCGTTTTCAGTACATAAAGTTACTGTTTGTGTGTGGTTTGACGCCCTAGATTCTTTAGGCGTGTGATTCGAATTTGTTTGGTTCTTTAGAGACTTTAGGCGGTTTTCTTTTAGATTTTACTTTGTTTGCGTGTGCAGTAGTTAAAAGTTTTTAGCTGTGGCTGAATTACCAAGACAGTCCCGTAGACTTCGGGGCCAGTCTCCTGAGGTTGTAACCGTGGCTGATTTGTTGAGGAAGTCCCGTAGACTTCAGGGCCAACCTCCTGAAGGCATCCCGAGCCATTATGAAGGTTTGAAAGTCCTCGTAACTCCTAGTGGCAGTAAAGTTGGGTCACCTGAAGAAGGAGAGTCTTCATTGGTCGTTCATCCTGATTACCAAACTCTAGAAACAGGTTATAATCCTGAAGCTATTTCGGTTTCCGAACTTGCTAGTAGCTTTTCATCTACTAGTGATATAGGCGAAGAACTTGAGATATCTGAACCTGTTACTCCAACATCGGGGTTTGTCTCTCCAACTTCTAGTGCTCCTAATTCACCTAGGGTAGAAAGAGTAATCACCGAAAATCTTCCTTCTGGTTTGATAGCTATTGAAGAACTTGCTCCGGAAGAAGAAATAGGCATCCCTATCCCTGAAAATCAACCTGTTATTGGTCTAAGGGAGCGTGAATCAATTTTTTACAGTCCACCTAGAAGCACTACTTGGTATCTTTCTTTAACTAATTATTTGGAAAACCCAGTGTTAAGTTTTTCACCACCTCGTGCTCCTTATCAACCTAGGGGTTTTTACACTCTTGTAAATATGTCAGGTCAGTCGTCCATGTTTACTCAATCGCCTGAATCTTTTTTGTACGGCGGTCCTTCTGTTCCCTCTGGGTATCAGTCACTTTCTGGTGCTTTTTCAGGAGCATCTCCTCAACCCATTGAACAAGGGTTATTCACTGGAAGCAATGGTGCAAAGCCGTTGAGCGTAGAAGACATTCTTATGATGTCAGGTTCTATTCCCAATTCTCAACCTCAAGGTGGCCAGTTACCGCCTGGGGGGCAACCTCAATTAATGCCTTGAGGGCAACCTCAAGGTACACAATTTGCATCTGGGGGGCAACCTCAAGGACAGTACGTGCCTACGGTGCATTACATTCCTCAAGGTCAACCCCAGACTCAATATGTACCCCAAGGTCAACCCCAGTATCAATTTATACCTCAAGGTCAACCCCAGTATCAGTACATGCCTCAAGGGTATCTACCCCAAGGTCAGTACTTGAACCAAGGTTTCCAACCACCCCAAGGTCAATCTTATGTTCAAGGAACGAGAAATGTACCTTTCAATTATCAATCCTACCCTCAACCCGGTTTTGGATCTCAATATTCTCAACCTGTTATGTGTCAGTACCCCGAAATGAACATAGTGTGGGATCCATCACAAATTCAACAGGTGTTGCAGCCAAATGTAGAGTTGTCATCTCAAACTGGACAACCCTTAGTTTTTGGTTCACCCCAGCAACCAGTCCAGTCTAATATTCAAACTTCTGTACCTTCAGTAGTTTCTCAGTCTGGGCCTACTGTGCCTCGTACTCCATCTCAAACGACTGCTGCAACTGCCGCAACATCTGTTCAATCTACCCCACTTACTTCTGGAGTATCGACAGCTCCGGTTTCTACTGTTCCTGTATCTACTCCTCAGACATCTTTACCATCGTCTGGATCCACGATTCAAACTACGGTTCAGATGCCTGTAGGACAACTTGGTTTAAGTACGATTGTCACAAGTCAACCACAATTCACTTATTAATCGTACCAGGGACAGTACCAATTCGATCCTGCTGTCCAGCAGCCAGTTTATCAGTATCAACCGTATCCTGGGTACACTTATCAACAACCACAACAACCCCAGTATGGTCCGGTTAATCCTGGTTTTCTAGGAGGATACAATATCCCGAACGCGATTCCTATTCCTAGTTATCCTAGATATCCTCCTCCTGGGGCTGGTCTCATGACCCATAGTTTTAGGGATCCTAATCGGCAGCTACCATTTATCGCAACTTTGGACTTACCAGACTTGTCGCGCCTAACGAACGATCCAATTAATTATCTTCCGTTTTGGCCGCCAATGCCAAACAAGTTGCCCAGTGACATTCCCAAGTTCGAAGGTAAATCTGGAGAGGACCCATCGAAGCATGTGATGACTTACCACCTCTGGTGTGCGTTTAACTCCATCACAGATGATTCGATCCGTCTTAGACTTTTCCAGTGCACTCTAATTGGTCTTGTGGCCAAGTGGTACATTGAGTTACCGCGAGGCACTTTTTATAATTTTAGTCAGTTAGCTACCTCGTTTTTAACTCATTTCCAGTTGCCAGTCCGATATGACAATGGCACGGAATTATTAACTTCGCTAAAACAATCGAAATCCACGTACATTTCAGATCATATTCATGAGTGGAGACGTCGACGACGTTTAGTGAAGGTATTTATTCTTGATCAAATCTTGGCTGAGTGGTTTGTAAAATCTTTGTTGCCAAGGATCACTGAAGATGTTGCTAAAGTCGGAGTTTTCACTGAGGAGCAAGTGATTGCTCAAGCATAGTACCTTGACTTGGTCTATACTCAGTCAGGTATGTTACACGAAAAGATCCCCGATCTTCCCAAGTTAAATCAAATCGCTGTAGCTCCTTCGGGATCTCGTACCGCTGATGGTATGATTGGTACGGTTAACACTAAAAGTAAGAAGAAGTCTTCCAAGAATTCTTCTCCTATCATAACCTTGCCTGATTCCCCGACAGGAGATTCTTCTGCAGAGGTTTCGGTCGATGTTCACGTTGTAGAATCATCTACGACTAAATCAAAATCTGGTGGAAAGAAGAAAGGAAAGAAGAAGAATAAAGCAGACAAAACTCCAAAGGAGAAAACTGAAAAATCAGAATCCAATGATGAAAAGCGCAAACCTCGTTATCCATGTCTGATTTGTGACGAAGAACATTTTACAAGAGACTGCCCTCATCGAGCAGAGGTTGCGAAGATCGTCAAAGGTTCCCAAACTCCTGCTATTTTGAAGGATCCATTTACAAATCAAGATAGCAAGATGATAGGTTCTTCTTTGAGTGCCAATGAAGAACCCATATTGATGATGTCCCATGTAAGGATTGCGACTCGATCGCAAGATTATGGTAGTAAAAGTCCTGTTGATGGCAAAGAAGCTGAATCTTCTCATTCTAATCAATCAACCTCAGCTCCCGGTTCCGATCCACTACAGATCGAGAAGCCTAATCCGGACTTAGTAATCAAACCGCCCGCCAAGGGTATACTTCGAAAGTCTGCTTTCAATCCACATGCGAGAGCGGCCCAGAATTATAACGTTGTTGAGGACTTAGCTGTTTCACCCTCAGCAATGTCGGCTTTGGAAGTGCTGCAATCATGCCCAGCACAGCGTAAATTACTTTTGTCGGCTATCGGAGCTGTTGATGTTCAGGACCCGAACCTAATAATCTTTGATCTAGAAAATAGTACACCGCGTTTGCCTCATCAAATGGCTTTCCAGATCCCAGTGATAGTCAAAAACATGCCTATTCATCGGACTGTGATTGATGAGGGAGCTTCAACGTGTATTATGTCGATACAGTGTTGGAGATCGCTTGGTTCTCCTTCACTAAATCAATCCCCGACAATTCTTAAGGCCTTTGATGGCCGTGGGTTTCATCCTTTTGGCATTCTACAAGATTTGCCTATAGGGGTTGAAGGGAAAACCGTTAGTCTAGATGTGGAGGCGGTTGATGCCCCTCTAGACTACAACCTTCTCTTGGGTCGAAGTTGGTCTTACGCTATGACAGCGGTTGTTTCATCGGTCTTCCGAGTAATAAAGTTCCCACATAATGGAAAGATCGTAACAATAGACCAGCTAGCTTACTTTTCATCCGACCCAGCCTCTTCAGAGAGTATTCAGCATGTCGGTAAAACGACTATCCCATATAAGGATGTTGGAGTAGGATTAGTTAAAGATGCCGGTTTATTGGGAACTTTTCCTTTTCCTCCAATCAACGCATCATCTTCATTTGCAACCATTCATATGATTACATCAGATACTATTTTTTATGACGATCCTTGGATCGTTCCTTCTAAATCTGAAATAGACTCATTTGGTAATTTTATGCCGTTGAGTCCATATGAAATTGCCTATGAAGCCGTGCAGTCTTTTACCGACCCGTGTTCAACCAAAAAAGACTTAATGAATGTGGTCTGTGAGGAATCACTTTTCACATCAACCTCGGATTTAACTACGTTTTTTGAACTTGTTCACTCTGATGAGAAAATTCGTGAAATCCTATGTGTAGATGATTTACCATGGGAAGATCTCCATCACAGATCTTCGTTTTTACCTGAGGATGATCGTTTTGAAAATGATTTCTCATCAATTTTTACGACTGAATATGTCAAGGAACCTCAGAATCCAATGAAACATCCCAATTCAGAGTTAAATTTGGGAAACATCTCTCGAACTATTCCCATTGATATTTCGGTTAAGCCTGGAATTGTTGAGAACATTCATATAGGTGCCTCGTGTACAAATGACGAAATTCAAATATATAAGGCCCTATTTCAAGAATTCCACGATGTGTTTGCCTGGTCCTATGAGGAAATGCCAGGAATTGATCCCGCGATTGTTGTTCATGAGATCAAAACTTACCCGGATGCTAAACCCGTCCGGCAACGTTTGCGTCAGATTCACCCACGAAAAGCTGCTGCAATTAAAGCAGAAGTTGAGAAACTGTTGAAAGCAGGTTTCATTTATCCGATCTCGTTAACGGATTGGGTATCGAATATTGTTTCGATTAACAAAAAGCACGGAACAATAAGAATATGCATCGATTATAGGGACATTAATCGAGCCTGTCCAAAGGACAATTATCCAACACCCTATATCGATCAAATCATTGATGATTGTGCCGGTAGCGAAATATTTTCCTTTATGGATGGTTTTTCGGGTTACAATCAAATCAATATTCTACCTGCCGATCAACCAAAAACGGCTTTCATTTGTCCATGGGGGACATTTGCTTATTGCAAATTACCTTTTGGGCTTAAGAATGCCAGAGCAACCTTTCAAAGGGCGATGTCTTATGCGTTTCATGACATCAAACACATTGTGCAACCGTATCTTGATGAGTTTCCCGCTCATTCATTACATCGAGCTGATCACCTCGTCCACTTACGTGCAATCTTCATGAGGTGTAGGCATTATCATATTCGGTTGAACCCACACAAATGTGTCTTCTGTATAGAAACGGGTCGATTGCTGGTATTTGTAGTTTCGGAAGCCGGGATTCGCGTTGATCCCTCGAAGGTCGAAGCTATTATCAATTTGCCTCCTCCTTCGAGTCTTCACCAACTCCAAAGTTTGCAGGGGAAAGAAAACTTTTTACGACGATTCATTCCTAACTACGCCGAGGATACAAAGGGTTTTACATGGTTGTTGAAACAGAACGCTCAATTCCCTTGGGATGAGATAGCTCAAAAATCTTTTGATGCACTCAAGCACGCGTTGACCCATGCACCGTTGTTGCATCCTCCCCACTACAACCAGGATCACTTTTTGTATCTCGCTGCCTCCCATTCCACCATTGGAATGGTCTTAGTTCAGGAAGATGAATTCAGAATGGAACATGTGATATATTACCTTAGTCGAACGTTAAATCCAATTGAGCTAAAATACTCACATGTGGAGAAATTGGCATTGGCAGCCATTCAAGCTGTCCAACGTTTTCGTCACTACATTTTACTACGTAAAACTACAGTCATTTCGGATTGCAACCCTATGATCTACATTTTGACCAAACAATTGCTAGGGGGCAAGTACTCTAAATGGATTGTTATCCTGCAGGAGTTCGACTTGGAGTTTGAGAAATCTAAGTCTAAGAAATCTTTAGTTTTTGCAGAGTTAATGTGTGACTTCCCGCGTGCTGACATGGAAACTGTGGCAGAGGAGCCCATTGCGGATGAATCTTTGTTTCTAATCATCACTTTAGATCCGTGGTATGGGGATATCATCGTCTATCTCCAGACTCAATCCTTTCGGCCCGAAGTTTCAAAGTCGGAACGTCGGAAAATTCGATTCCAGTCCCAACAATACAAAATTATTGGAGATACACTTTATCACCGTGGGGCGGACTCTATTTTTCGACGTTGCTTAACTCACGAAGAGGCTGAAAGGGTTCTAAATGACTATCACTCTGGAGCGTGTGGCGGTCATATGTCTGGGTATGCCACAGCCCAAAAGATATTGCGCGCTGGCTACTTCTGGTGTCCTTGTTTAAATATTGTATTACTGCGGTCCAAAAATGCCACAACTGTCAAGTGTTTGATCGAAAGATACGCGCTCCACCTGCTCCTCTCTGCCCTATAATTGTCGTTGGTCCTTTTGCCAAATGGGGTATCGATTTTATTACATGTAACCCTCACTCGGCCGGGGGGCATGCGTATATCATCCTTGCGGTAGATTATTTTACTAAGTGGGCCGAGGCGATGCCTACATTCGAGGCAGACAACAAGACAGCTGCAATTTTAGTGTTCAATCATATAATTTCTAGGTTTGGTGTCCCACAAGCGATAATCACTGAACATGGGCGCCATTTTCGAAACGTTATGATGGCAGAACTTACAGGCCAGCTTGGTTTGCGTCACGATAGTTCAACTCCTTATTATCCACAAGCGAATGGTCTGGTTGAGTCCATCAACAAAGTTTTAGTTATCATGATCCGATGAATCATTGGTATTCATCGGTCGAATTGGCATAACATGTTATTTTCAACGCTTTGGGCATACCGAACCTCAGTGAAAACATCAACAGGGTTCACTCCTTTCCAACTAGTTTATGGTTTGGAAGCTGTGCTACCCATTGAATGCGAAATCCCATCACTGCAAATGGCCATCGAGTTACTTCCAGCTACTTCCGAAGAAGAAAAGCATTTATTATACTTAGCTCAATTAGATGAGAATCGACGTGATGCTGCATTGGCGATCGAGACTCACGCAAAACGTATGAAAGCTCAGTATGATCGAAATGTGACCCCTTGAAATTTTTCGGAAGGAGACCTAGTGTTATTGTATGATCAAGCTAATGATAAATTAGGTGCTGGAAAATTCGTTCCTATGTGGCATGGGCCCTATATTGTCAAGTGAAAGCTAGCAAAAGGGGCCTATGAGTTGGTAGACTTTGACAGGGCCTCTTTAGGTAAACCCAGAAATGGTCTTTACTTGAAGAGGTATTATGCTTAAAAGAATGGGTATGGAGAATTTTTAGTTAGGTTAGTTTTTCTTTCTAGCTGGTGTGTTTGTTAGTTTAGACAGTGTGCTTAGCTTAGAGAGTGTGTTTTCGTCATTATTTCTGCTTATCTTGGTTTTACTCTTGATGTTGCAGATGTCGATGCCTCTCCAAACATACATTGGTTTCGCTGATGGTGCTTGTCGTAATACACGGAATATCTCTTCCGCAGCTTGGGTTATCTATTCGCCCCCTGACGAGTTAGTATCTATGCATGGGGTGAGCCTCGGTCAAACAACGAAAAACATTGCCGAATACAGTGCAGTGATTGAGCTATTGTCTGAATCTATTTCATTTGGGATTCGGAGTTTGATAGTGAGGTTAGATTCTGAATGCGTTGTATTACAGCTTAATAGAGTGTATTCCATTAGAAATCCAGTGTTATTAAGGTTATTTTTGAGAGTGCGTCTCTTGGAACGTGAGTTTGATTATATTGAATATCAGCATATTCGAAGGTCTTTAAATACATTAGCAGATGCAATTGCTTCTCGGATGTTAAATAGACATTTGCAATAATCATACATGTAAATTTAAAACCATTCCATAACATGATTTACAAGATAAGCCGGTAATAATGATATATATATAGGAGTGTGTCAAAAAATACATCGTCTTCGATCATAGGTTGAAAAACACCTTATGATCGGCAAAAATGATAAGTATAAAAAAACCAAAATGTCACATGTGTCTACAAACGACCATCCAATCACTGGTGATGATCTCTATATGACACCACTGTACGGGCCACCCTACACAAGAACCTCCTAAAAGGTCCTGGGACCCCGACTACATAGCGCTTAAGCCTGATTGGAATATCATCTATGGTAGTCTCCAGTATATCTGCTGTAAGACGCTCCAGGTCACTTTCCAACTCAGCCAAAGTCTCTGTGGCCTCGTCCTGTGGGGCGGGTGCCGCTGCAGCTGGTAGTCTCCTCTCATAAGGCCGGAGATTGGCTAGACATCGTGGGCCTACATCTGCATTTTGAAAATTATTACTATCAGTTTTGAGACGATATAAAACAAACAAAAATAATAGATAGTTTAAAAAAAAAAACTTGTGAAAATGAAGTTACCTGTATCATCCCATTGTTCTCCGGTGGAAGAACCATGTCCGGATCTCCACGAAAATCAACTCCAGCATAAGGAAAATCCTGTATAGCAAAGACCTGGTTTTCTAACCAGCGAAAGTACTCCAGAGTAAATCGGACGACCTCTGTCCCCTCATCAGGATGACGGGCCATAACCGCAACCCATCGCATCAATTTGGGCTCTCGAGGAAGCCCAGCCTCAACAATGAGCTGCTGTGGGATCAACATCGGAACCCTCTCTAAGCCAAAACTCACAACTAAAGCCCCATAACCAAAGGTCTTTAGCTGTCCATTTTTGGCTCTAGTCAGTTGGCCTTTTACATTGGCCAACATAGCATCACACCAGTTGAAAATGGTACCTCGATAGCAATCAACTGCCATCCGCATCTGGGATCCAGTGGCAATGTGTAAAGCGGTAGCCCCACAAAGTCTGGTAACTGTAAAGGCAATCACCATAAGTTCAGGACGGGATATAGTTTTGATCTCTATCCCTTTCTCCTGAGACTGAGTGTTACACCACTCTAGTCGGAGACTAGCGACAGACTGGCCACCTGGCCTAGTCCCGAACAGAGTCAAGTGTTCGCCTCTCTTGGGCAAATCAGTGATAAAGTAGATATCTGCCGGCTCCATCTCAAGCTGGTGCCCTCCAATATAAAAGCACTGGTCCTGAACATTCCATCTTTCTACCAGCCACTCTAGAAAGCTCACTTGGGCCCTCATGCCAGGTATGGCCCAAAATTTATAAAGGCTGCATGCCTTCAAAGCATCAATTGAAAGTTGATGATTAATGGCGGCCAAATCAACATCTTCGTGCTCTCTCTCGCGCCAATCAAGCATGGTGAACAATCTACATACCATAAAACATCCATTAGATTCCATAAAATCAAAAAAAAATTGGTCCATTGTGGAGAATTTAGGTTTTAAAAACTCGTTGCGTGGGGTACGCATCCCGCCTTTAGGAACAGAGCGTAGGTACGCAGGGTCCCTGAAGGCAGGGTGCAGACCCCTGACATTTTTCCAACTGAGAAAATGTCGGGGTCCGCGGGTCCCTAGTGTGGCACCTGCGTACCCCGAGAGGCGGTTTTTGAAACCACAAAACCTCCCAAAAATGAAATCTGGAGCCTAAAAAAGAATTCTAAACGGATGAAATTGAAGAGGAGGATGTTGTAGATTACCTGGAAGAGACGACGTTCGATTTCGACGGTCAGATTCTCCGCAATGTCCATGGGAAGTTTCTTGCCAAAAGCCCTTTTTCTCTCCTCAAATAGTAAAATGGTAAAAATGAATTGGTAAAAGCCCTTTTTATAGGTTTTTTGGGTAAATAAATGGTAAATTTGTTTATTTTTCACCATGAAAAGGTATTTTTCAAAGTATTTTATCTATCTTCAACAAGTATGAGTAATGTGTTGGTTTTTGTGCAGGATAAAGGATTTTTAGGGAAAATTGTCATTTTTTACAAACAAAAACATCAGAGTCATCTTTAAGCCCTTTTTTGACTCCTAAAATGTGAAAAGATTGCCGAGTTTTCTTTTTAGCTCGTTAAAACAGGATTAAAAAGACGGTCCTCTTACAGCCCCTTTCTAACCGTAAAAACATGAAAAGATTGCCGGATTTTTGTCGTTTCAAATTCGATATTGGAAATAAAACGACATGTCCTTGATCGCTTTCTACTTTTCAGATCAGAGACACTAATCATGAAAGTACTCCTTGGTTGTAAAGATCAAGCGGTTGTCTCAAGTATTATTTTATACTTTTTCGGGCTTGGGAGACATAAATTTACGAAAAAGGTCAACCCTGGAGTCTTCTTAAGTTTTTCAGACTCTCTAAAATTGAAAAACACCGAGTTTCTCATATACTGGACTCGTTAAAATTTCACAGTAAAGGACCTGTTCGATTACAAATAGGAACGGACCACTCCTTCTTAGGGTTCAAATATAAACTAAGTTGGACTCATCCGAAGGATGAGCTTATAATCAAGCAAATGTTATCCTCCTCAAGCTTGTAAAAAATAAAGAGGTACTTGCCAGAAATGGTGGGGGAAAAGAGAGGAAAATGAGCCTATTTGTTATACTCTGTCTCGGAAAAACCTTATCACCACTCTTGAACACGACACTTTTCATTCACCTGGGTTGGGAAATCCTTTTCCTAATAGTTGATCAAACCACATTGAAAGTATTCAGCCGGTTTCCGGGTATTAACTTTGGGACAATTGTCACCAAACCATCTGTAGTGTCGTTATGTGTTCAAGAGGAGTCTTGCAAATAAACCATTCATCTGCAAAATATCTGTCATCCATCTTGACCATCCTTGAGTCAGTCCTTACAGCTACATTTCTTCAACTTGATCTATGATTTCGTGTTGTGGGCTTGCCTGCAATGGATCGCTTTCTATCGACATCAGCACATTATCTAGAAAGATGATCTAGGAATCATCAGTACCTTGAAATCTGCATGCCTCAATGGCAGGTTTCTCGCCTTTGACGACAGGTTACATCAATGACCTTCGATCAAGGGATTCTGTGACATGTTCGACATCAACATATTCATTCACATCTCGTGGATTGTACTGGGTACTTTGAGAACCATTGACATCACTGGTGGTCTCTCTCACACTTGTTAACAGTTTACATCATTGACTGGTAATCAAGTGGTTTCTACCATGCTCGACATCAACTCATTTATTCGCATGGATAGAATCGTACTTTTTCGGGAAGCAGAAATGAAGACCCTGGATCTAGTTGCCGCCATCCAGGCTGCAAGGAGTTTTGTATTCATTATACAGTAGACTAATTATAAACAGATGGCTGCGTCCATACTATGTCTACATGTGTCTATGATTATGATGTATTGCGAAATCATTCCTATATCAGAGCAGTAGTTAGTTTGTTAGTTAAGTTTTTGATCTGAGTATGGGAATGCCTACCTCAGCGATGATATGATCTCATATATGTATTTTGTGTTGAATATTTGCAGGTTCCGACTGGGCTCTCCACAAGATAATCCTCGAAATGATAAAGTGCTTCACCCTTCCTAGATGATATAAAACCCTGATCTACTACAGACCTCGCACTTTAGGGGGCAATCTGTTACACTAAAATTTGTCACCATGACTATTTGCAGTCAGTATGGCTCCATCAATAACCATACTGTCCTCCTTGGCAAGTCTTATACCTCTGCTCCTCATGTCAAACTCCAAAAAAGAGAGAAAGCCTTTAAAAAATCAATATAACTCTGGTTCCGCACTTTCTCTTACTCTTACCTACGGGCATGCACCTCGAGTACATAATACCTGCGTACTTGTATGCTCTGTCTGTAAAGGGGTTGGTGCGTACCCCTGTAAAAGTCAAAAGGCGCAAGTTTTACTTCAAAAAACTTACTTGCGGTCGATTCTAGAGCATTCTAGAAGATGGTTTGACGTGGATTGAGCGCCTCCAGATGGTTCATGCATCCCAATGAAAGAGGAACTTATCCCATGAAGAGGGGAGCTATCCCATTGATGGTGGACCTGTTTAACTTCCTCCAAAGCATTATAAATACAGGAATTGGGCCAGAGGCAAGAGAGGTTGAAAGCTGAACATTCCTAAGGGTAGATGCTGTTGAAATTAGGACTCCCTTATAGAGCTTGAGAGGAGAGATCACATTCCTTTCTTAGCTTCATTTGGAAGTGGGTGAGCTGATCAAAGTAGAGGAGAACTCTTGCTGGACCCTGGGAGGGACCTGCACAACACCAAGGCGTTGGTTGTAAGGTTTCTTTTGTTTCCAATTAATACAATTAAGTTCATTTTTCTCAACAAGTTGTTATATATAATTTGTTTCATAAACTCCTTGGTCTTTATGATGAATATGTTTTATTATATGAGTTATTCAGGTGCTATGTAATCGTTTGCTTGCTTGTGTATGCAGGCTTCAAGGAGAGGAGCTCATCTGGATCGAAGAGGCTTGGCCGCTACAAACAGCGTTGGACTAAAGGTAAGCCTTAAACACCTGGTTGCTTTTATTTTAAATGCATATTTAGGGAAAGATAGTGCTTGATTGTTTTGTTTGTCACTAGAAAAGCCTTAGTTTCTAGGGAGGTCGGTTTTGTCCGCAAAATTGACTCTTTCCGCATGACAATCATGTACTAGGCGAAGACCTTATTTTTCCCATTAATGGCTTCAATGCACTTTAAAACAAGCCTATGTTGATATGTTTCTATATTTAATCCAATGTGATTTTTCTTCTTATTGGGTCCCTCAAGCTTTGTGAAGTTTGTAAAATGTAAAAACTAATAGAGATTGGTTACAAAACCTTGAAGTTCCTTGTCAAATAGGTTGAACTAAATATTTTTGCTAAGCTATTCAAATTCATCCTTCATATTGGAACTTATGCTTGACAACTATGATTTGTCTCCCATATCCATGTAGGAAAGTAGTGAAATGGTTAACAATTAATGACATATTGCCTCCAAAATAACATATCTTGCTCATTTATAACCTTGGAAGAATATTACACACTCTTTTAATTTAATTAATGTATCTTGAGTGTTGGATATGTGTAATATTCACATAAATCCATGGGTTGAAATGTCTTGTGTGTATTTTAGGATTTTGTCTTGAAAGATGTCATAGTCAAACTCTTCAATATATGGATGGTTAGGGTTGACCTAGATTTGTGAGTCCATAACCCTTCTCTAATAGGGCACCCAATTTTAAAGTGTGTATAAATACACTCACACCATCATGTTTATAAATAAATTTTTGGATCATTGGTTACATGTTCTCTTTTGTGATTCTTTAGCATATGGGCACCACATCTTGTGTTTTTCTTATTCATGGGTTCATTTTTGTTCCATGTATGTGTTTATAGTCTATGTAGATGAAGAGATTTCTAGTTGGTTCCTTTTGATATTTTTTTATCTCTTTCGATCTCAACATAGTATTATAGTGGGTGTGAGCTTCCTCTCCCTTATTCAATAGTTCTCTATTTTTATGCTTGGTATTCTACATGTGATTGGTATTTGTCCTTTATTGTTGGATCCCTTTTATCTTATGTGTGCCTCTGTTGGGTTTGTTAACACCCAGGTTGTTCCCTTTGACTCCCAAGGGAATACGGCCGGGGTAACCACTAACCAATCTTTGGATCACAGTTTCTAGCCAAACTGTAATCAGAGAGGGCTCTCTCTTTATGATTTGTCTCTGTTATGATGGTGTTTTTAGGCTAGGTATTATGCTCAGGTTTTGGTTTATGTTTTGGTTGAAGGACTTCTTTCAGGGCTTAAGGTGTAGTGTTCAGAGAATAGTATATCATTGGGCAATGGAGTCTGGAGTTGTGAAATGCTTTGAAACGCAGGAGTGGTGGTGTTCAAACTGCAGGGCCTATTGTGTATCTTAGACAAACAAATTTAAACTTAAGTGGTGAAGCATGGTCAGCCAACAGAAAGCAATTAAGAATTCTCTATTAAGCTGGTGATGTGAAAGTGAAACACGTTGCACAGGAGCAAACTTGAATTCCTGAGACAAAGGTCACTGTGAAAGATGTATTCTGAAAGTGCAGCAATTAAGAATTACACTTATCAAAATTACAGCTGAAGAAAACATTCATTAACAACACAGATTGAACTCAGGGTATTCCTTGAATAAGTCCTGAAAGTTATTCTTTTTCTTTGTTGTCAAACACTTCGAAATTAGAAACATATATGGATTTTAACAAATCAAAACTACATAACAGAGAGAGCTACAGAGACTTATTGTATTGTGTAATACACAGGAATCTAGCAGTTTTCAACAGACACCAAAACGCATTCAACACTTCAGAAATCCGAGAAATTCCATCACTTTCTTTATTAAACTTCTGAAAGGATTACAGCACAAGAACTTCTTCAGGAGAAATCAACAACAACCCTTTGCAAAAACATACGAAGGGGACTTTATAGAAATGTTTATACAAAATATCTCAGGCATTGAGTCATCTGAGAGAGAAATATCTTCATTACTTCATACAGAAAAGTAGAAAAGAAGTTATTGCAGCTTTGAATGCAACATAACTGCTCTTTAAGTCTGTCAGAGGATATTTTGACCTTTGGAGGTCACTGAGTCGGTTGGAACGCTTTGCTTTAATGCTGGAAAATGTGCCTTTATGTTTGCTGCGCTGTATTTTTTCGGCCCTGCCACCTGTGACTATGCTTGCTGCTGTGGTGACCGAATAGCCCTGCTGAGTTGGCTCAGCCTTTCATCTTTCCTTTGTATGCTGATTTTATTAAACTGTGCTTTGCATAACAATTCATATTTTTATAAACAAAATTTGGTGAATGGCTCACTGTTTACAAAATTGTTTGTATTGCTTTGGTCCACCAGTCATGTGTAGGTAATTGATGCCTGAGGATTGCATCTATAGTCTCCTCTGCCTTTGTATACTTATAAAAATTGGGAGGGGCCTCAAACAGATGTTTGATTTCATTCATTATAAAAAATAGATTCTCTACTTTGTTATAGAGAGTCTGTCCTGTGGCTGGCCCTGTTTCCTCTGAGGTGCTAGGCTTCTCATTGATCTGACTAGTGGCAAATGTTTTGACCCTTTTGGCATACTGGTCATGTGTGAACAATCTCCCTGCGCTGTTCAGTAAGCTAGGGAGCCCTCTGTTTTCCAACACCTGAAATTTTTCCAAAAACCTGTTCACCTCAGTCTGCATATCCTGGTTTCTTCTTTCCAATGTCTGCACTAAGTTTCTCAGTGTGAGAACCCTTTTGATCAACTGAATGTGCTCAGTTCTGTTTGGAATTCCCATGGCAACCAACTGAGTGCTTGTCCTATTGTTAAGCACATTGATCATCCTGGTGGCTATCTCAGGCATATTGCTTAGAGCAGCTCTTGCTCTCTGAATTTCAGTGTGTGCTTTTGGAATGAGGTCCAACTGCTCGTGGATGGTTTCAATATATTGCCATTGCTCATTGATAGATTGACCAATGTTAGCCCACAGCACTATTTTGAGCTCAGCCACCACCTTATCTAATTTGAGCTCATTTTCTAGCTCTTTTATTTTATCTTTGAGGGATTTTATCTCCCTACCCTTTTCTGCCACAGACTGCTTGGATTTATCATATCTGTCATTCACTTTGGCCAATTTATCCCTGGTCTCATTCAGCTTTGTCATTTGAGCTTCCAGGGCCTGGATCTCATTCCTCAGCTTTTGCATGTCCAAGCTTGGGGCCTGCTCTGTTGCTGGTGGTGCTGCTGAGGTGGATGTTGCTGCTTGTTCTGGCTGTTGAGGAGGAGGAACAGTAGGTGGAGCAGTTTCCTCAAGATTTATCACTTCAGGAGGAGGCTGGGAGGTTTGTCCTTCTTCTCTTTGTCTCAAAGCTGCCTGTAATGCTGCTTGTGCAGCCTCTGATTCTCCCAGCTTTTCTTGTGCCTGGATGAGCTGTTTGTAGAGAGACACCAGCAAATTTGTGGCTTCTTTATCATGCCTCTGCTGGGCAACCTCATCTGTTTGAGGGTGGATTGTGGCTGGCATTTTAATCTTTTTCTTCAAAGAAGCCATGTCTGCATCCCTTAACTTCAATATCTCCTGGATGCCCTTGATATCTTTGGGATCATGCCCAATTTCAATAATTATATCTTCTAAGGACCTAATTCTGTTGTCCTTAGCCTGTGATGATGCCCTTTCCAACTCAAGTTGGGCAGCTGTATTATTAAGGCTATTTTCCAGCCTGTAGTTGTCCAAGGTTTTGTCTGCCAAGGAGGCATAGACCATCTCACCTGTTTGTTTGTGCAACTCAATTTTATCCATTGGGTGGATGTCTTTGGCAAGGACCTCAAGATTGGTCCTTATATAATCTGCATGAGTTTGGGGTTGTGCTACAGCTGGTAAGAAATGACTCATGATCATCTTTCCTTCACTGACATCAAAATCAGACATCAGTCTTTGCTGGTTGGTGGGAGCCATCTTTAGCAAATGATTATACAGCTGTATTTTTATGGGCTCACTCCTCTTCTTTATGTCTATGAACTGTTGCTTGATGCTCAGTTCACCCTCCCTTTGCTGGCTAGAGGAGCTGACTTCTCCTCCCACAGTTCTGTGATGTTCCCCTTGGAAGGAACTTGCAGATGCTTCCCTGCTAGGTGGACCCATGCCCAGAGACTGCCCTGTTGGCATTTCCTCATCAGAGAAAGGGTTCATTCTCTGTCTTTTCTCACCATGACTTTCTGATGTGGTCAAGGGAGTCTCTCTGTCCCTTTTTCTGCTAGTATCCTCCTTTTGTGGACTCTGGAGGATTGAGGCATCAACTGATGTTTCTTGCCTAGGAGGCACTGTATTTTGTGCCTGCTGTTCTGTGGAAATTGAGGCCTCAACTGCCCCTTCTTGCTGTGGGGGCTGCTCTTTATTATGCTGCCCTTCTTCTTGCTGAAATTCCTGCTGTTGTTGTTGTTGTACCTGTTGCTGCTGTTGCTGCACCTTCTCATGCTGTGGCCGTTCAGTATCCATTTCTTTTTCCTTGCCCTTGCCAGATATATCTTCAGTGGCTTTGGGTGCTTGCTGGTTTGCAGTCTAGGAGGATGCAACTGCTCCCACTTGTGTGCTTGGCAGTGAAAACACCTGTGAACAAAGTTCAAGGTCAACCATCTTTTTAAGATTCCTTACTTCTCTTTGATTCAGCTCTTCTTGTGTAACCGGCTCCTCTAGGGTTTCTCTCCTCCATTTTGCTTGGTTAGCATGTTTTTCAATGTGAGGGATTTTTAGATGATCATAGCCAGAGAGCCTATATCTGAGCCTTCTCAAAGTGATGAAGTGGTTGGGGTCATAAGGTTTCCAGAGGAAACTAGTTTGGAGGCCAAGGGACTCAAGCATCCTGTCTGCTTCTTTCCAACCTTCCTCCCTTTGGTTATAGACAAAGTGGCCCAGTTGGTTCCTGACTTTCAACTGTGCTTTCTTGCCTTTGCCTGAAAAGTGAAGCACATCAACGTTACCAAACTGCCTGAAGTATTCTAGGGCAAATAGCCTCATAGGCACATATCTGGTTAGTCTGTAGGGAGGCAGTTCACACCCATACATCCTGATGACGGTGTGGTGCTGGTAAAAGTACCAGTCCCCAATGCTGTATGATTTGGATAGCTGCAGGATCCTTTGCATTTCATCTGTGAGTCTCGGAGGAGGTGAGCCCATCATCATTGACATGGCTGGGTGAATAAAATGATCTATGAACTCACAATAGGTGTATGGAGTTTCACCTCTACAGTGGAAAACAGATGACCAATAGACCACTGATCTTGGATTGCCTTGGGCATCCTCCCTTTTGATTGGAAAAGAGAATTTCTGATGTTGATGATATAAGATCAAGTGGTAAATGTAGGAGGTATACCTGAACACTCTTTCTCTTGCCAGGTTCATTAGTTGCTCATGTATTTTGTCTGCTATATAGGTGGTATAGTCATAGCAGATAGGAGACTTGCCAGGAGCAAACATGAGCATGATTACCAGCACAGTTTGATCAACAAACTCAATGGAGTTGTAGCCCAAAATGGGACTAATCATGTCAGCTAGATCTCTGCCCAGTTGGTTGAGGTATACCTGATTGATAGGAGGATACTTCACATAGTCAGAGCCAATGTATAGCTGGTTTAGTTTGGTAACCTGAGCATCTGTCATTCTGGCTCCTCGATTTATCAGGTCCACAAGTGATAGAGGGACCAGTTTCTTCTCAGTCCTGAAGCAGATCATATCCTTGATAGCTTCAGGGGTGACATAAAACACAGCTGATCCTGAAGGGTCAAGAACTGCCCTCTGAGTGGGGTTATAATTTTCAGCACACAGATGGATCAAATCAGGGAATTGGTTGACTTGAGGGAGTTTGAAAATAGGGAGGCATGAGCCCCATATCCCGAGCACATCTGTCCCAGCCTCATGCTTAGCCTTCAGTTCATTGAGTAGGTGGATGTGGAACTTAGTACCCATCAGCATTTCCTCTGAAATCTGATAGTCCATGTCTGCCAGAGACTTCCATTCCAATTGTCTCTGAGGGGCATTTAATGGAGCAATGTTTAATGCTATTGGAGCCACTGGTGGATCCATGACTTCTCCTAGGATTTATGAATAGAGTTGATATGCAGAGCAACCCAAAGAGTTTTCTTTGAGGGAGAAATGTGAAGTGTATGGAACAGAGGGTGAGTGAGACAGTTGCAGCAATTGAAATACTGCTTGAAGGACTGATAAAACAGTAGCAGGACTGGGCAAAGTGTTTTCTGTGATGAACTTGGTCAGTTAAAGTTCCTAGTTCATGACTACGCAAACTAGCTGCGAATTTCAACTCAATTTGTCAAATGCGGCCCTGCAGGAGTTTAATGGCTTCACTGGCTGGATATAAGTGCAGGTCACAGTGCGTTTAACGGTGAAAACAGAGTTTTAAAGTCTATTAACAGCTTATTTGCGGAATTATGGACAAAACCAGGTTTATGGGATGATTTTGAAGAATACCTGGTGAATTCGTCGGCAAGAGTTGCGAATGCAGGTGAAATGGAGGCTCTGGCGGTCTCGGAATCGACTTTAGCAGGCTGGTTCTGGTTTGGACGTGAGCAGCATGCAGAAGTAACAGTAGTGTTTTTTGCCAAAAGTGGAAAAAACATGAGATTATGGCCTAAAAATGGATTTTTGGCAATATTGGCGCGTTTTTGGGATGACGTCAGCATGACGTCATCGGGTGGGGTCGGAGTCGGATGACGTCAGCATGACGTCATCGGGTGAGGTGGCGAGCTGCTATTGGTCCACGGGGATGATGCGGTGGCAGACACATTGGCACGGGGGCGGACAAAAAGGTTGACGTGATGGCGGGGTGGCAATGACGTGGGGATGACGTTGGATGAGCGGATTGACAGAAACCGGAAACGGTTAGCGGTTTTATATCGCACCGCTATAGCTACGGAGGCGGAATGTGTCAGGCATACCTCCGATGCATTGTGGGGAAGGCGCATGGCGGGTACCTGACGTCACCTTCTGACAGATATCGGAAGGTATCTGTCGGACGTCGGGGCCGCTCCGATATCAATGAGGGTCGTCAGATCACATGGGTCAGATCCGACGGTTGACGGGAGAGTGATGTGATCGGACAATACAGATGGGGGGGTGGGATTAATTTATTATTTGTTTTGGAAGCTGCGCCCGACGGAAAACATTAGGATATGGGTTTTTGTAAAGTCTTTTCAATGTATTTTGAAAAATCAAACATATGCGCCGAAACTTTGGATAAGGGGCAAAAGGTGGGTTTTTGGGTTATTTCACAATTTGAAAGGGGTTTATGGGTAGGAGGGGGGTTTTATAAGGTTTTTTCTTTACAAACGAAGGTTTAATGGGTGGAGTAACTTTAAAGAAGGGAGAGGGGTGAGGTTTAGGTTCATCAAAGTGACCAGATGCCAATTTGATCCCTGACAGAGGATTTATTGGCTATAATGCCAAGGGGAGGGATATATATACAAAATTTTGGGGTTTATACACCATGGTGTTAATAATAGTAGGGAAAGGGTAACATAGGGGAATTACATAATAGAGTTAGAGTTAATATGGGGGAACATGTGAATGAGGGGGGAAATCACTAGGTTTATTTGAAACTTACTTAGTTTTTAGGGAGTAGATCAAAATGAAAAGAGTTTTAGACAAGAAATGTGGCTTCTAAAAGATTAAGAACCACCATGAAACCATAATTTCTTCCACGAATCTCAACTGATGAGGGAATGTTAGTAATGAAATGGAAAAGGGGAAGAGGGGAGGTTAGACATGCTTCTTTCTTGGTGCAACTTGATGAAGAATACACCTTCTTAATTCATTGATTTTGCTTTGGTAAACAAAGTTAGCACACATGCAACTTATAAGAAATGACCTTTCTGCAACCCCAACTGCCTACCCATCTATTTGCCTAGCATTTTTTGTTTCTTCTTGGAGGGTGCACTTGGACTTGCAAACCCTTACTTGCCTTTTCTTTTCTTTGGCTTTTTCTTTTGTTTTTCTATCTACTTCTACCCTTATTTCTTCCAAGGTCCCAGATTAAGCTGTTGGGAGCCTTTCTTCTCTACCTAAACTACTTGTCTGCCAAGATTAAGCAGTTTGGACAGACTTCTTTCTCTATTCTACAACTGAAAATTCAAAACATGGCATGATCCAGATTAGACTGTTGGACCATCCATCAAAATTGAGTCCACATCAAGCTATAAGCACAGATTATATTCTCTTGGAAATATGAGATCTTTGAATCATCAAAGCAGAGCATATTTGGACCTTTTCACTGCCAATCATGAAATATGAAACCTATTGGTATAGGTAGCTAACAGGGTTGATCATTCATCCCTTGGAACACTTATTACATGGTTGTTTCACACATATCCTACAAGGTTGATGTCATATATTTTATTGTCTATATACTTCTTTTTCATGTGCACTTGCTCTGGTTTTTTTAACATTTTTCCCTCCTATTTGAGATTTGACAAAGGATGGTGCACTTATATCTGCTAGGGTTTCTTCTTGATCTTGCTGGTATTTTCTATATCTGGAAGAAGGTTGAAATTATGAATTAAAGAAGATTTTGGGCCATTCTATGGGGTCTTTATTCTTGGATGGAAGACTCCCTGCTTAGGGTTTTTTTTTGTGCATATTCTACCTTAAGTATGGAACTTTTGGCACCCAACGCTATGGCTTTGTGTGTTGGTTTCTCAAGTTGGTATTTTTTGCAACTGCAGTCATTTCCTAATCCATACTTATGCAGGAATGAAAAAAATATAGAAATCAACATATACACAAAGACGATGTAGAAATAAAACTTCATTTCATTAATATCAAAGAATTGAACTATGCTTACATACAAAAATCGAAATAAAGTAGCTTGGGTGATGGTAGCTTATCTCTGAGAAGTGATGTGGCAGTTGCATGCCTCTAAACTTTGTTACAATGAGGATAAAGGGCCTTTTTATTATTGAACAACAAGGGAAAACCCTAAACAACCAAAATCCTAACCCCAAGAGATGGAACACCATGAGTTTGTGGGCCTCTTTGGGTTTAGTTGAGCAGACAACTTTCGAGGGCTGTAACTTGGTCATATTATCTCCATTTGGCATATATGATACCTTTTGGAAATATCTCTCCAAGAAATACAATATTTTCCTCTGGCCTTTGCCTTTGGCTATGAGCCTATTGCAGACCTCAAAACAATGTCGTTTAGGGGGTCAAAACTACTCCAGAAGTTCAGGACCCGAAAAACTCCTAAAAATAGTAAATGCTGCTATAAACAAGGAAACTGATGAAAATGACTAGAGGTTTAGGTGGAATAGGTGGGTGGACACCAATATCCACCTAGATCTGTCCTCCCTACTTAGGAAGAAATGGTCATCATTTCGTGTATAGCCTCAATGAGGTGGGGAAATTTTTGTTGAACTTGGTCCCCAGTGAACCACTTTCCATGGTGAAGGCATTGACCCGGTTTGAAACTTGATATAGTTGGATCCTGTATTGGTGAGTGTTCTTGATATGCATGTCCATGATCTGATCAGTTGTGGCATGTTCCATCTAGTCTGGGTTGAACTCTGTTGGTGTGTGTTGTTCTATAATGTTGGATGTGTCTAGAAATGGTGGAAAGTATGGTCGAAGGTAGTCCACATTGAATATTCGGTAAGCCAAGGAATGATGGAATGTTGGGCTCGAAGGAATTGTACGCTATAGCCTTTTTGATAGTATACGAACCATATGAGAGCAGGAAAGGATTTCAATTGGGCCCAGAGAGGCGTTCCTTTAGAGATGTAGCCAAACTTTGTCACCCACCTGGAACTTGTGTGGCACCTGATGTTGATCATGTCACTTCTTGTACTTAACATTCAACCTTTCCAATATGTCATGGACCTACTAGAAGATGTGCAGGTTTCACTCAATGAAGATGTTAGCCCTATCATCTTCAGACTCAACATGAACTGAATGTGCCATAGTAGTTGTAAATGGTATGACCACATCAATGGGATATAATGGCTGGAATCCCATTCACACTTGAAAATGGTTGTGGCCAGTTGAGCTATGGACATATCTATTGTAGTTGTGCTATACATAGGGTAGGCTTTCATCCCATGTGCATGGATGATGCAAATTGTAAATGCACAGAATGTGTATGAGCATCTTGTTGACAACCTTTGTTTGGCGATCATTTTTGGGGGTGGAAACCTGTGGAATTTGTGAGCTTGGTATCCAAGATTGACCAAAGACTTGAAAAAAATATACTTAGTAACCTGCTATCCCAATATGAGATAATGAGTTGTGGGATCCAAAAGTGTACCCACACCTATTCCAAGAAGATCTTAGCAATGCTTTCTTCTGTGATACTCTTCTTGTAGGTCACCACAATGACCATCTTAGATAATTTGTCGAAAACCATGAAAATACAGTCATTTCCATGCTTAATAGAAGGAAGGCCCGACATGTAATCCATGGAGATGGATTCCCAAGGTTGACTTGGAGTTGGAAGAGGAGTATATAGGCCTTGCGTCTTGATGGTCAGTTTGGCAATGGCATAGGAAGTGTAGGATCTTATGTACTTCCCAACATCCTCTTGAAGGTTCAACCAATAAAAATACTTCTATAGCACTACCACTATTTTCTCTACCCCGAAATGTCCAACGACTCGACTATAGTGCACCTCCAAAATCATCTTGGCACACTCACTTGAAGGAACACAGAGGTGTCCCAGATGGCATAAAAGTGCATCCTAGAGGTGAAAAATTGGAGCTTTCTTACCTTGTACGAGCATCTGGTATGTGTTTCCAAATTTTGGATCGCTCTTGTAAAAATGAGGCCACCCCGTAGTCTCATGCCCACAAGGTTCGAGCATAGTGGTCAGTGCCATGAATGGAAGTCGACTGTGGAATTTTCCAACATTGTTGGTGCTTCCTTTCTTATACTTAATGTTGAAATGGAATTATTGCAGGTATTTAGACCATTTCTAGTGGCTATGATTCTACAACTTCCCTTATGTCTATATGAACTACAAGGGTCAGTGGTCTATGTGGATGATTTTTTCCTTCCCCAAAATGTAATGCTTCCATTGTTATTAGGCCTACATAATGGAATAAATCTCTTTGTCATAGGTGGGATACTTTCAGATTGTACCTCAAAGTGTCTCATTGTGGTATGCCACTAGATTCCCATATTGAGTAAGAACTACACCAACAACATATTCAAAGGCATCTGTCTCGATCTGAAATGGTTGCTGCAGGTATGGTAATGTGAGCACTGGTTTAGAGAAGAGAAGATGCTTCAACTCAAAAAATGCCTTCTATTGGGATTTAGGCCAAAATATTTTTTCTTTACTCCTCCCTTGGTGAATTGACTTAAGGGTGAAGTGATATGAGATAACTCCAAGATGAACCTGTGGTAGTAGTTGGCAAGACCCAGAAAGTTACAGAGCTATGTTAGAGTGGTTGGGGTTTTCCAATCCTAAATGACTTGTATCTTGTTTGGATCCAAATGCACACCCCACTTATCAATTATGTACCCCATATATTGAACTTGGGTCATACTAAAAGTTCATTTCTCCAAATTGGTACACAACTTGTGTTTCCGTAGTGTTTGGAGGAACTGTCGAATATGGTGGAGGTGCTCCTCCCAACATTAGTTGAAGATCAAAATATCATTCAAATACACCACCAGGAATGAGTTGGTGAAGGGTCACAATATGTCATCCATCATCCTCATGAA
This sequence comes from Pinus tabuliformis, assembly GCA_031772625.1. Lineage (NCBI taxonomy): Eukaryota > Viridiplantae > Streptophyta > Pinopsida > Pinales > Pinaceae > Pinus > Pinus tabuliformis. The sequence goes on from CM062811.1 coordinate 352,115,151, forward strand.
GGTTGTAGGGGAATTCATTAACCCGAAAGGCATGACAGGCCATTCAAAAAGGCCCTCCTTGGATTTGAACATAGTCTTCCACACATCGGAGGGTTCGATCAGTACCTCGTGATAAATAGACTTCAAGTCAATATTGTTGAAATATTTATCCCCCTTAAGATGGTCCATAATTCCATCAACTTATGGGATTGGATACCTATTCCAGACAATGATCTTGTTCAATGCTTGATATTCAATACAAAGTCTCCATGTCTCATCCTTCTTTAGTACCAACATGATTGGGCTCCCACATGGTGATGAACTTGGCCAGATCTGCCCTTTCTATAAGAACTCCTGAATCTACCTCTTGATTTCATCACTCTCCAGAACATAACATCGATAGATCGGTCCATTAGGTAGAAATGTTCTCAGGGTTAGATCGATGGAGTGCTTGACCCCACAGTGTAGAGGTACGCCTCTGGGTGAGGTGAAGATGTCCCTGTACTCTTCCACAACCTTGTCCATATGCTACTACCGTGCGGAGGAGCCTTGTCTAGAGGTTGTGGCCATAATATTATTGTTCCCCTGAGGGAGAATCATAAGGAAAACAAATTTCTTGGTCTGGGAAATGATCTTACTGCATTGCTTCATAGTGATCGAAGAAATGGTGGTAGGCAGTTCTACCTTAGGTACCCTGTACAAATTATTTCCCAAAATAATAATAACAGTGCGAGGCCTAGATTCATACACAACATGTCACTTCCACAAGTATTGTTGGCCTAATAATACATCAAAAAATTATAGAGGAGAAACATCACATAGTACCTCATTTGTGAAGGGATTGATGTTGTAGGGAAGGTGACACTATTGGCTGATGTGGAGAACTTGGCCTTGGTGAATCCAACCAATGGTGTATGGCTGTGAGTGTGGTGTGGTCGGTAGGCCCAAAAAATTCACGAAATCTAGTAAAATGAGGTTCATTTGGTTCCCTCTATCAAAAATGGATTGCAACAAAGAACCCTTCACCTACATCTGTGAGTGGAAGATCTGCTCCCCCTCCTTTGTATCTTCAGGTTCATCCTTCTGGATCTTGGTGGAGGGAATGGTTGCACTAGGCTTTGCATCAATAATATTCTTCCATTTATCATTCCCCTTGTCAGTTTATGACTCAAATTCAAAACATACATTTGATTCAGAAGCCTTCATATCGACCACCGGTGACTGCTTGGCTCGACACTCACTTATGTTGTGAGTGGGGCTCTTATGGAACTCACACCATTCTCCTATGTCCTTCTTTGTCTTCGTGGTGTTTTTCTTCACTTATGGCTTCGATGGGTTTTCTTGGGTCACCTTGCCTTAGCTTTGTCTTTTTTTCTTCAGTTTGGGGGTACCCTTCCTTTGCTTCGTATTCGCAGATCTAAAGTATCGCTTCTTCTGTTTAAAATTTTGCTCAATCTTGACAACATATCGATAGTCCATGCCAAGCGAGGAGATTTCTAGGAATTCCATCACATCACGGATGTCATTATGTAGACAACCAAGGTACTTGAGTACCAAATTATGCTTAGAATCCTTGATACTTAGCTTCATGCAAAGGTTATGGAAAACATTTGTGAACTCAGACACATATTGGTCCCTTCCATGTCGTAGCATGGTCCACTTTATGTATTTATCTTCATAGCTCCGAAGAGGGTGATATTGTTCCTTGATGGTGTCTCAAAAATAATTTCAAGTGGGTGCAACTGGAAACAATGCAGATTCCATCTCATCCTTTTGTTCATAGTATGTTTCCCACCAGTCCTTGACATGTGGGGTGACTTTGAGAAGTGAAAAAGTAATATTTTTCCGATTGAAAAAGTCATGAACTGAAAAATATTCTTCCAATAGATTTAACAATATATCTACGACATCTACATATCTTTTTCCTTCAGATACGGGAATATCAAATTTAACTTGTAACTTAAAGGGAGTGGTGCCTCCAAAGTGGCTGTTGGATGAAGATGCACCACCTGTGGGTAGCTGCCGAAGGATCTGGGCAAATTTATCCATCATCGCATTCCTCTATCGCTGGAGGGCTTCCTCAAGAAATATTTTGAAAGGATCTCTTGCCCCCTAATATTTACTTTCTTTTGCCATGGGAGGTTTCTAGGGTTTACGAGCCTGGTCTTACAAAGGTTCAACTAGTTCAAGCCCTAACTCCTTATACCTTGACCGCGTTGGGGACATGTAAATAAAAATAGAGAAAGAGTAGAGCTCTCTAATATCACTAATATGGACATATGAAACAATAAAACAAAATAAAGAAATACACATATACACAAAGATGTAGTAGAAATAAAACTCCATTTCATTAATATCAAAGAACTAAAAAATGCTTACATATTAAAATGGAAATAAACTAGCCCAAGCAATGGTAGCTTATCTCTGAGAAGAGATGTAGCAACTACATGCCTCTAATTTGTTTTACAATGAGGCTCAATGGCATTTTTATTATTAAAAAACAAGGGAAAACCATAGACAACCAAAACCCTAACCCAAGGAGATGGAGCGACAAGAGTTTGTGGGCCTTGTTGGGGTTAGTTGGGCAGGCAACTTCTTGGGGTTGTAATTTGGTCATATTATCTTTGTTTCGCATGAATGATACCTCGTTGGAAATATATCCCTAAGTGCTACAATATTTTCTATAGGCCCTTATGCATTGCTTTGATCTTGTTATGAACCTCAAAAAAAAACTATTTAGGGGTTCAAAACTACTCCAAAAGTTGAGGAACTGTAAAAATGCTAAAAATAATAAATGTTGCTATAAACAAGGAAAATGATGAAACTGACTAGAGGTATAAGTGGAATAGGTGGGTGGACACCAATATCCATCTATATAATTTCCAACCTTATTTGGAGTTGATCCAAAGTTTTTGGTGGATATTATTACCCTAAGGGTTGCCATCTTTCCTTTTCAGGTTATCTCATTTCTCCTAGGATTTCACTCATCTTCAAGTGCTTACTACAATATTAACCAATACGTGTATAGATCATCTTATTTTGAAAAATGCTGAACGGTTTTCAAGATTCTTTCCCTTTTAGGGCTTCCCAAGAGGGGCCACTTGAAATTATATGTTTTAAAGAATTTCTTAGCACATGATTTTCTAGGTTACTTAGTTAATATGTGATATTAGTGGCTGGTGACATTTTCCTTAAGGGCCATTGAACTAAGGTTTCTGGATCACCTTTATTGTAGGGCTTTATACCCTTCTTAACCCATTTAGTGGGTTTTCTTGAAGACTCGTAGACACTTCATCTACTAGAGTATATGGATTGTTCTTATGGTACACATATGGTTGTATGCTTTGTAGATTGGACTATAGCAATTTTAGATGGTGATGTTCTTGGTATTAAATCCACCTTAATTGGAGACAACCTTCATATATTCGAAGGGTTGGTACCTTTATATTAGACATTGTAGTTGGTCATGTGATTCCTACTCAACTATCTACAATGATTCATATTGTCTCTAACAAGCCAATGCTTCCTGTTTGCAAAGGGTTACTCTTAACTCTTCTGATGAATTTTCCACTCACAAGTCAGTAGGATCATGGGCTGACTTATCTTCTATATTTTTCGCGTGTAGCGTGGGTTTTTACTTAAAATATATCCTAATAAACTCTTTATTATATTATATATAGGTGGTTGGGACGAACCTAGATTAATGGGCCTCTAACCCCTCTTAGGGAGGGTGTCCCACTTTAGAGTGTGTACAAATATTGTAAAAATACATTGTTTAATTAGGATATAAGTGATTTCTTATGCCAAATTCTTTAGCTGAAAGTGGTGTTTCATGGATTTATCTTCTCTTTATGTGTTTATGTTTTTTGCACTTGGTGTTCATGGTCTTCTCTTCTCTTTATGTGTTTATGGTTGTTATCACTCAGATTTTTTCCCTAGAAGTTATCAAAGAAGGAATAGTCCGAGGTAACCACAAACCTAATCTTTTAGAATTGGGTTCTAGCCAACCTAAGTCCAGAGAGGGCTCTCTCTTTATAATTTAACTTTGTTTTGGGTAGATTTTAGGCTAGTTATTAGTTCTCAAGGTGTTTTGTTTTGATTGGGTGGTGGAATTAAGAAAAAAGATGGGCAGAGCAAGTATTCAGGCCATTGGGCTATGGAGTCAATCAAGAGTGGCTTAACTGGATCTGATCAATCACTAAGGTAGGAGTCCACAAGGTAGGTTAGCACAGTAAAAAGCAAATATGTAGGTTCAAATGGATGAGGTAGTCCTAACCAGGGCAAAGGGCAATGAAGAATCCTTAACCAGGATTAAGATGAAGAAAGGAAGGATGATACATAGCAAAGAGAAATGAAGAATCCTTTACTATGGACCAAAGGGGGGGTAAACTACGGAAGTAAGGGAGCAATTAAGAATTCCCAGACCTAGATAGTTTAGTATAAAATAATGGTTTTTTATAATTTAGGGTTTGATGTTGGTTCCATTTGATCCCTGTTTACCTCTCATGATATTAACACTTAGTGACCTTTTCTTCCTAGGGAATTCTATTGGGCAACATACCTTAATTATCATCTAGGGTTCAACTCTATGGGAGTTCTTGCAAACTAGCCATTGAGAATCTAGAAACTTGTCATCCATCTAGTTCTCAAATTCATTGCCTTCCTTAGCATCAATAGGTGTATAAATGTTAGCGAGGTTGAACATTTGACTATGTAATTTCAACATACTTTTTATAAATCTCTATAATGGGTTTGTGCCCCACCCCACAACTAAAGCAAGGTTGTAGAAACTAAAGAAACATGCTCCCTCTTGGAATCCATATTAATAGAAATAATTTGACCAAATCGGAAATAGCATGAAGGTTAGTTTGAAGTAAAAAGATAGTTATCTTAACTTTTGTAAACACAAAATATCTAAACTAGGGATAAAATTTCTATTGTTATGAAGTATGGATTTTATGCACGGGAGCATACATTCTTGGAATCCAAGAGGTAGTGACGTAGCCCATATTCTCTTACCTTGTAGGATTTTGGTGAAGCCAAACCTTTAAGCCTATAAATTTGTATCCAATTATCCATATTAGGAGCCTTACTTCATTACAAATATTCCCTAGTTGCTAAAACCACAGGCTTGCTAGCAATTGACACTATTGTAGTGGCCGACTTATCTAGTTGGGCCTTCTGGGCCATCAACACTTTCTTGATTCAAGGGGTCTACTTATTTCAAGTGACTTGAATCCACCCTAGTTATTCCTTGAGAGACATTTTGATCTTGGTGCCAAGGAGTAGAATTGATTGAGTAGTTGGGGCACTAGGTCTAACCTTAATAGGGAAATCCCAAATTCTATGGCTATGTCTTTGGTACCTAAAATGAGGATTTTGGAGGTTGATGTACCTTATTGGATGTTTAATCACTTTTTCCCAACCCTAATTTAGAGAAATTCCTTGATATATTTAGATGTATAACACCCCAATAGGTTCATAAATGAAATCTAGAAAGTCTCTAATCACTTTGTCCCAAACCTAATTCAGAGAAAAGCCTTGAGAAATATTTATGGATAACACCCCAATAGGTGCATAAAAGTAATATAGAAATCCTTGAAATTAAATAGGAGGGTTGGGGCATTCCACCCACTCAGGACAACATCATTGGGAATATTATTTGGGTTACAAATTCACCTATGAAGATAACACCACTAAGGTGATCTTAGAGAACCATGGGATACAATAGCTAGTGTGGCTCTTCTTAAAACAAAAAAAAGAAAAATTCCTTGTGTCATGGTTTAGGGGCTCACAGAGTGCCACCATTTAGTTTTTCCTTTTTTAGCATATCACAAACACCACATTGCTCAATCAACATAAATATTTATCATAATGTCATTAGGAATAGTTCATTACCTAGTAGAAGATCTTTGGTGCAATCTTTTGTGGGGCTTTCCGGTGGAACCATTCTCATAGTTAGAAGATGAGACACTGTTATAGATGACAATCATGTTCCAATGATCAAATGGGTTGTCTTCAGTTCATGGGATGCAATTAACATTCCCTTTCGCTTCCTTTGGATAGGTGTAATGAGCACTTGGAGACACTGTGGGCTAACTAAACTTCATGAAAAGTAATGAATATAGCAATAAAAAAGGGATGCATATATACTTGAATTTTTTTGTGTGGCTATAATAAGGTTTCCAATATTTATAAATTCTACAATTCACAAACATAGATTGTAGGTTGCTGGATTTGTCTTTTTTTTATTCTGAGTATGGTTTGTAAGATTGCAATAATTTTTTAGTATTTATCATTTTTAATTTTTTGGTAGACTTTGTAATAAAGTTGACCGGGCATCATTTTGATCAACCTTTTAATGCACTTCTAGTAGTTGTATTAATGCCTTAATGCATTAACATTATTGGTCATCGTTTCTTCTTTTATAATTTTAGTTGTAAAAAGTCAATTATTTAAAATAAACATCACATGGTGAGCCTTCAATCCAAATATTTTGTTAAGCATTCTGAGATTTTCTTTTGATTTTTTAGATAGATCTAGATGATGAATTTGATTATCTGAAGGTTGACCCTCAATAACTGATTTTTCTTTTCCACATTTTAATGTTCAAACTCCATTAAATTAATTGATGTTTTGTGGGTTTAGGTTTCTGTACTTCCTACAACAACCCATAATTGATGCTAATCAAATGTAGTTGCAATTTTACTTCCAGACATATGCTAATCAAATGTAGTTGCAGTTTTACTTCCCATGTCAGAAAATTTCCTTACAACAACCCATACATTGATGCTAATCAATTGTAGTTGCAATTTTACTTCTCATGTCTGAAAGTTTCTACCATTAAGCTTCTCCATATTTTACTATATGTGTTTCCATGTTTACATTTTCAGTGTAAAAAGTCTCTTTATATTTGAATTTCACAACAAAAAATACCTATGGGTTGATGCCCTCACAGTTGTCTGCTGCCTAGATTATTTGAAGAGCATTGTCTACACTATTGGTCTACTTATGCCCTTTACTATGGACAAATTTATGCCTTGAACATAAATTATTCTACATGCTATAAGATAAGATTATCTACCCTGGGTTGACAAATAAATGTTGTGAAATTTATCCCACTAGCTGACCTAATAGTCAGTACTATGTACAATTTTTTCCTTTGTCTAAATTTCTCATGTAGCAACATATGACATAATTTTTTTTCACTAATATGACAATACATTTTGGCTCGTTGGTTTTTATATTTTATAATTGAGATAATACATTTATTTGAAGGGTGGTAGCTCAATGGAATAGCACCTGTCTTACAAGCAGGATGTTGGTGGTTCGATTCCATCATGCCCTAACATGAATTAATCACTAAAGAAACAAAAAGATTCACTTTCTATATTATGTTTCTAAAGAAATTTTTTTATTGTCTCTGGATAGACAATAACTGGGATTAAAGACATAACGTCTATATAGAGACAATAACTAGGATTTGTCTCTTGAGATATAAAAATAAATTGTCTCTTAAGAGACAATAATACTTGTCTTCTATATTGTCTTTATAGAGACAAATTTTTAAGACAATAATTGGAGTCACTCGATTTGTCTCTTAAGAGACAAAAATGAATTGTCTCTCAAGAGATAATAATACTTGTCATCTAGATTGTCTTTATAGAGAAGACAATAATTTGAGACACCCGCTTAAAGACAATATTTAAGACAATTTAAAAGGTTTCTTTTTTGTCTCAAGTTAAGACAATTTTCTAAAAATTTCTGTTAAATATCGTCTTTAAACACCGCTCTATGTAGTAGTGGTCATTGAATGAAGATTCCTACTGTTGGGATCCAGACCCGCTTTTTGAGGGATTTTGGAGGGGGAAACTACCTCCTTTCAGGAGGATACTTCTGCATCATTTTTTATAAGTAGAAATTAGAATTAGCCTCTAGGGGCATATGTTTCTTAGTCCTCCTGTGGAGAAAACTTGTTATTTAGCAACTCTACTTCTATTTCTAGTAGGGATATAATTAGATTGACACTAATAATGAAGTTTGGTGTCATTTTGAGCTTATAAAGCTTGGTTTCTTAAATAGAACTATGCGTATCCTTGGTTTGGGCGATCACAAGAGCCTTAGATTCCTATTGTACACATTATTTATCTTATTTGAATGTCTTGTTCACTTGTATCTCTTATTTATGCATCTAGTATTCGTGCTTCCTTTATTGTAGGTTATATTAGTTAAATTATTAAAATGAGTTGTTTTACAAAGTTATTTATAGAACCAAAATCATGATGCATCCTTATAACAACTTTTCAAAATCATATCCTTGATTGAGCTACTTGATTGGTTTACTAGTTCACAATTATGGAATTTTTGGAAGTCTCTTGTAGCAAAATAGTAGTAATTTTTAGCTGAATTTTAGCACATGTTTACAAATATTTTTGATTTTTTTCCACTTGGATTGAGTCCTAAAAAAATTCAAATTAATAAAAAAAATTACCCCATAACATTTACACGTGATCAGGTTAGGCATTTGGCAGGTTGCTAGTTCACTGATTCTTGAATTTATGGTTTTTAGGGGAGTAATTTTTTGTTAATTTTTAACACATGTTAACAATGGAATTTTTGAGTGATTCCACTTAGATTAGAGTCGTAGGAAATCCTATTTAATAATAAAATTTACCCTCCTATTTGATTTTCTTGGCCATTCAGTGACATAACTCAAAGGACAAACTGGCTGGCAGACTATGTAAGTTTAGCCCTTTCAAGTATTAAAATCATAATATTTTTGAGGTGTACAGGATCTATTATCGATCTTTATGGTTATAATTTTCATATACACTACTTATCGTACCGATAGCTCCTTCCTTTCTACCTCAAAAAATCCTCCAAAACTCTATCCACTAAGAGTACATTTATGGGTTGTTGAAAGTCACTTGCATGCATTAATACTTGTGCAAGATGGGTGTTTGATGGGTACTAATCTTGAAAAAGTCCTCATACAACCATTATATACCCTATATAACCCTCTCCTACCTTCATATCACCTTTTCCACCCACATAATGCTCGTAGATCCAATCTTGTAGCAAAATAGGGCAATCTTGTAGTATTGTGTCATAATCCTGTAACATCCTATAACACTATGTAAACTTGACCGAATTTTCCCTTTAAGCTTTATTTTTTACTCTTATCCTTGAGTAATGTTCTCTAGGATATAAAACCATTATTTAGGAATACTAAATACCACTTATAACTTGCCTTTTTACCAATGCAACACATCTCAACAATTAGGGTTAGTGGAGAGATTTATATATTGGATAACACAGTAATGATGTTCTTGATTGTCGCATGAAGTATCTAATGAAATTTTTCAAGGGATATAACCTATTTGGAATGTAGTTATTTATTACATGCTCTTCCATTTAGGAAACATAGATTAGTTTTCTTTCTTTATTCTTAAGCTAGGGTTTCTAGTTCAAGCACTATTATTTTCATTCCATAGACTAGGTTTCCTTGCAATGCAACATTACATTTTGCAAGTAGCTTAATGTTTACATTTCAAAGAGTAGTATAGGGTTTACAATTCTATAAATATTGTTAGAATTTACATTTGAGAATGTAACACTTCCATTTGTTGCAAATGGAGTAACATTTTCATTTTTGCAATTAGTTTAGCTCCTGATTTCATGACATTCACTTCATTACCACAAATCGATGTAGGAAGGACACATTGCATGCTACACATAGAGTGTTAATGCCTCTTAAGTTTTTACAAACATAGAGTTTATAATTTAAGTTGGTAGACTTAGGAGTTGTAACACTCTTGTTATAATACTCTGTCTGATCACTATTTTGTGTCATTTCTAGGGACGTGAAAAAGTAACCATTATTTATTCCCTAGTTGATTCATTTCTTTTACTTTATGTAAAAACAAAAAAAAATCATTAGGAATATTTTATTTCGAAAAAAAATTACATTACATTAAAATTATCATTCAAATATTTCTATAAAAACAAAAAAATACTTCTCCAACACCAAAACCCCCCCTTTGACCACATGGTGTAGTAATAGCCACATCACCATCCAGTTTTGTACGTAGAAGAAGAAGAGGTGGTAGAGAAGGTAGAAGAAATGCATGGAGATGATGACAATGAGGAATATCCTCTAGGATTTCCCATTCAATATATTGATATCAATGTTCATACGAAGAATATTCTCCTAGCCTTCCTTCCCCACTTCCAAGATATGAGGTCAGAGGATCCAGAAACCTTTCTCTTTGAATTTGAAATACTTTATATTATGGCTACTTATTAAACACTCAAAAATTTAGATTGTTTCTAGCAACATTGAAGGATAGATCTATTAAATGGTTCATGCATTTAGGGACTAATTCAATAATATCATGGAATGATATGTAAAATATATTTCTAGATAAATATAAGGATTGCAATCTTAAAGAAGAAATATTTAGAATGACTCAAAAATAATATGAGAGCCTTGAGGATGTAATATAGAGATTTCAGTATAATGTTAAGAGGGAAAAATTACTTCATTTAGGATCTAACATACTAAAACCCCTCTTACTTAGAGTAATTAGGGATGAGTGGATTGATCTCTTTGATCTTATGAGTAGAGGTGATGTATACCAATTATCATTTGAAGAAATTTGTGAAATATGCAGGGGAATATCAAGAAGAAGGGAAAGAGTAAGTAAATCAACATCCAGATTGGTAAGTCAAGTTGAACTTGAAAATTTGCTTGATAACTTTAAAACAGAAAGTCTTAGTAATCTAAGTGAACAAGTAGAGATGTTAAGAATTAAAAAAGAGAAAAAAAAAGGATGTTGATATTTGTGTTATCAATGCAGAATCACATGCTACTATACATTTCCCATCATTAGCAAGGTTGAAGGAAGCTTACAAGGATAATAGTGGAGCAAGTTGATTACTAAAGAAGCTCTTTTAAGTAGCTCGAAGAAGACAGCTGCAGCCTAGTCAACCTTGTATGATGTAAGAAATTAATTCACAATTTCAAGGTTATGTAAAACCATCTCAAAGTAATTGGAACACACCCTTTCCTTGACAACCTTGGCCATCTCAATCCCAAAACCAATCTTGGAAGCAAGGTTGGAAAGAACCTTATGCGAGAAATCCATAATATCCTTAATATTTTCCTCAATATCCTCCATACCCAACTCTATGTTATCCCTACCATATACCTCCACCACAACCATAGCCTTAACCAGATCCATCTCAAATATCCATTCCCACTCAACTACATGTACAACCATTTCCAAACCCAAGCAATAAATTAACTCAACTCACTTACAATGTTGAGGTACAACACTTCCAAACAACTCCTCTTGATATAAATGGTATTCATCATCGATCAGGAAGAGTATTGCAAAAAATAGTTCACTTAATGTCACTGAAATAAAATATTCAAAAAAAGAATATTCAAATGAGGAGACCAAAGAATCATGGACCACACTTGATGGAGAGAAAATATTAGACTTAGAGGTTGAGAAAGTTCCATCGTGTTTACCATCATATCCTCTATAACCAACAAAAGGAAGAATATTTGAATGTCATGGTATAAGAGGACATAGAAAGTGATCCAACCGTGAAATTGAACCAAGGGCATCACAACTATATTGAAATCTGGTTCCAGACAATCATTAAGTTGCAACAACACACTTTTCTCTAACAATTCTTGATCTCATCTTAATAGAAAAACTTGATCTATCATATTTTTTATATCTCAAAGAACATCTTTCAAACTTTCATATGAGTGTATTTGTCTTCTTGGTACGTACATGGCTCTATTGGAAGTATTCCTATGCTTAAGAAAAAAAAGAGAGAAAAAGATAAATATTTCATGTGAAAATCTCCTTTGAGGCGTCTGAGATCATCTCACTAGTTGAAAACCTCTATCAGGTGATTAGTGAGTTCAGAAAAAAATAAAATAAAAATAAAAAAAAATGAGATCCTGGGGAAAACCTCTTTTGAGGCATTTAGGAAGACTTATTGGTTAGGAACTTCACTAAGGTAGCCAATAATCCTAAAGAAAAAAATAGAAAAAATATGAAAAACAAAAAATGATATTTTTTGTTATATTTATATCTATGCATTTGCATGGAGGTACTCCTTCACCCGCATAAAGAAAATAAATAGGTCAACTCCACAAACAAAAAGAGAAAAAGAAACAAATGAGCATTGAGGCAAGCAGTAAGTTAAAACCAATTAACCTTGGGATTCTTACCTTATATGAAAAATACTCAAGAAGGACCAAGTCCATGTCAATCCATCACCCTCATCCATTTCCAAAATTCACCCATCATTCCCAAACATTTCGAATTCATTTTCTTCATTATCTTATAGCTTCTACTAGAAAGTCTTGTGTTGCTTCGGGATAGTCAAAAATTGCAATAAAAACATAGGGGAGATGTTTTTTTGACCATATATAAAAAATAATGCATCCATTAGCTGAGATTTTTTATGGGGAGATGCATGGGGATGATGGTAACATGCTCAAGAAATTGTAGCAAATTCCATTGCATATTTTTGAGGAATTGACCACCATCACCTACACCTATTTTTCATTTTTGTCAATATTCATCCATCCATTGGCCAATATTTTTTATGGGGAGACGCATAAGGATTATGGAAACATTCTAAGAAAAATTTAGGTGAATCCAATATACCATTTGAGATATATGGATTAAAAAAATCTGCTACATGATTGTCTTGCGTTGATATAGGATTGTCCATGATTTTCTATAGGATTGTGATCTGTATAGAAAGAGGGTTAAAATATTTTGTTTTTCATCTAGGAACAAGAGGAGGGTACACGACACCCTCATCATCCATATTCCACACCATTTAACCTCTTTTCGACCCAAATATCCACATCTATCCATAAAAATTACCATTTTCAACCCTTCTTTCATCACATTCACTACAACAAAGGATTTTGATCCTTGTCCATATATTGATCATATTATAAGTGTTTTTTTAATCATTATCTGAAGGATATTTTGGTTATAGAGGGTTCTTTGTGATTAGTATAGGAAGAAATACGATCATGTAGAAGTCTACACGAACCCTACAGGACCACAGTTGAAATCGCCATAATGAAGAATCAACTATTATGAAGGTGTTGGAGAGTCATTTCCTTGGTTTTTGGGAGTCATTTCCTTGGTCTTGGGCACCTACAAGACCTATGAAAAGCTACTAAAGGGTCATTTTCCACATTTAAAAGCAACATTTGTTCCACTTCTTGAAGAACTTGTATTGTCAATCTTCAACCAGTCAAGAACATCTCATGAAAAATAAATAATTTATTTTTAGAGCAAAGCCAATGCATATAGAAATGAGCATAAGAAGATGTCACCTCAAGAAGCCAATAAATCAAGCATTACCTCTGTTTAGAAACAACATGCAAACATCAAGTGATCAACAAATCAGCTTTAGAACCACCAAAAGTAGCTTCGATAGTAATATCAGTAACCTTAATATCACTGGAAAAAAACATTAAGGGTAAAGCCCACGTATTCAATCGTCAAAACTTCTCGTATAGACTTAGTTTAGCTAAGAAAAACATTGCAAGTGCATGAAGGAATTTTTTTTATAGCAAAAATTAGTAGTAGAGAAACCTCAACCTTATCTAGTAGTTGAATTTACGTTTCCACCAAGACACCCACACGTGGGGGGAGAGGAACAAGATAAAAGTGAAAAGGACTTGAGATAGTGGGTTGTAATCATTTATTCATGATAGAGAACAAGGCATGCAAAGGGGTAGGTGGGGGCCATCTCAATTGACTCAAAGAACTCTGATTTTATTTTGTATGAAATGAAAAAAAAGGAGAGAAAGAATGAAATAAAATAAAATGGTGGACCCACCACCTCTTGGCATGCAAACTGGATTCTACAAGATCCTACAAGTGATGCTACATGATACATGAATCCATTATATGATCCTACAAGTGTTGCTACAGGATACAAACAGTATGCTACAAGATTTTATAGGTTGCTACAGGAAGTTGACCGAGTGCTACATGAAGGCAATTTCACCTAGATATGGAAGGAAATATTTAGAGGAAATGTAAGTAAAAGTTCTTCTCCACCAACACTCAACCTAAATATTCCAAAAACGCATTATTCATTAAGAAAATAATTATGCAAATTTACAGTTTGAATTCTGGTAAGAAAAACATTTGGTTTGGATAAGCATGGTGTGTTGAATAGGGAAAGAGTTCATGTTGAAAATTATCTTTCCTAAACTCGGACACAAGATTGTCAAAATTTTCTTCTGCTAGATGGGGTAAAAAATTAAAGGGGTTTGATGACGAACTTAAATTCAAATTTATAGCAAACTTAAGTAATCAAAATGACTAAGAGTATGTGAAAACAATAATAAGATTAGAAATACATTTGAAGGAATGTGATATCAACATGATCACCATTTTACCTACAATAGTGCATTGGGACAAAGAATCTATACATGAGGAAATGAGTGTTAGGAAGTCCTTGTTTTTGTAAGGTGAAGCGCCATTGAAAGACTAAGGTGATAGAAGGGATGTGAAGATGTTAGAGAAACACGTAGAAGAACAATTAGATAATCATGAGGAGCAAGAAATGGAGCAACAAATAAAACAATAGAGAAAGGAAGATGAGTAGGTTTCTCAGAGGATGAGCAATGGTTTCAATAGGAGGGTGTGATGGGCCTCCAAATTAGATACAAGTTAAGGCCCATATAGACTTTCGTAGTCACATAAAATATATATTATAAATTTCCTTCTTCATTTAATAATTTTATTTTAGCTTTAATATGTTCATTAGGAAGGTTTGGAGATAATTTCATATTATGTGCCTAATATTATTTACTTTTGCAGAATATTGACATAATATTGATTAAATTTTGAATGAGATAATATAGGGACTTGCTTCCTGCTACATAATGGACCAATATTAGATAACAAATGAAATGGATAATATGAAATTATTTAACAGACTCTGGAGATCTAGTGATTGAGGAAATCTATGAATGTGTTTCATTTCATTGAATGAAGATTCCTACTATTGGGAACCAGATCCACCTTTTGAGGGATTTTGGAGGGGGAAATTGCGTCCTTTCAAGGAGGATGCTTCAACATCAATTTTAATAAGTGGAAATTCGAATTAGCCTCTAGTGGCATATATTTCTTCGTCTTCTTGTGGAAACAACTTGTTATTTAGTAGCTCTACTTACATTTCTAGCAGGAATGTACTTGAATTGACTCTAATAATTAAGTTTGGTGTCATTTTTAGATTTTAAAGCTTGGTTTCCTTTATAGGACTCTAAGTATCCTTGGGCTTGGCCAACCCATAAGCCTCAAAGCCCTACTATACAATTTCATTATCTTTTTTGAATGTCTTGTTCACTTGCATCTCTTATTTATGCATCTAGTATTCATGCTTAATTTGTTGTAGGTTATATTAGTTAAATTATTGAAGTGAATTTTATTGCAGGTTATTTACAAAATAACAAGAATGATTCACCGTTAACAAATCTTCAAATTCATATCCATGATTGAGCTACCTGGATTGGTTTACGAGTTCACAATTCTACAATTTCTGGATGACTCTTATAACATACTAGTAGTAAATTTTTGCTGAATTTTAGCATGTGTTAAAAGATATATTTTTAGTTTTTTCCATTGTATTGAGAATTACAAATTTCAAACTAATAAAAAAGATTACCCCGTAGAATTTGCACTAGATTAGGTTCGGTATTTGGGAGGTTGACTAGCTCACTGATTCTTGAATTTATGGTTTTTAGAGTAGAAATTTTCTGTTAATTTTTAGCACATGTTAACAAGGGTATTTTTAGTGATTCCACTTGGATTTGAGTCCTAGTGCATCCTAAATAATAAAATTTTCATCCCATATAATTTTCATTCGATTTTATTGGTCATTCAGTGAGATACCTTGAATGACAAACTAGCTGGAAGACTAGGTATTTTAGCGTTTTCAAGTATGAAAATCATAAACATTTTTAGGTGTCTAGGTACTACTGTTGATATTCAGCCTTATAAAATATCATTTAAACTACTTATCTTATGACTGGCACTTTCATTTTTACCTCAACAACTCCAAAACACTGTCCACCGAGAGTACATTTCTCATTTGTTGAAGGCCACCATGTGCATTGATATTTGTGCAAGATGGGCTCCTGAAGTGTACTAAGCTTGGAAAAGCCCTCATAAAACTTTCATATACACTATATCACCCTCTCCTACCTTCAAATCACCTTTTGCACCCACATAATTCTCACAGATCCAATCTTGTAACAAAATAGGGCAATCCTATAACATCCTATAATAATCTTGTAGCAATCATGTAGCATCCTATATCAGCATGTAAACTTAACCAAATTTTCCTTTGAAGCTTGATTTTTTCCTCTTGTCCTTGAATAATGTCCCCTAGGATCTAAAACCATGATTGAGGAACACTAAATACCACTTAGGACTTGTCCTTTTACCCCTCCAACACATCTCAACAATTAGGGTTAGTGGAGAGATGTATGAATTAAATAACACAATAACGATTTTCTTGATTTCCACATGAAGTATATAATGAAAATTTTATTCTAATATCTTTAGAATGCAATTATTTATTACTTTCTCTTCCCTTCATGCAAATTATATTAGTTTTCTTTCTTTATTCGAGCTAGGGTTTCTATTTCAAGCAATGTTATTTCTATTCCATAGACTAGGTTTTCTTTCAATGAAACATTTACATTTTTCAAGTAGCTTAATGTTTACATTTATTCAAGTAGTATAGCCTTTAAATTTCTATAATGAAGGTTATAATTTACATTTGAGCAAACATCATTCCCATTTCTTGGAAACATAGTAACATTTCCATTTTAGCAATTAGTTTAGGCTTTCATTTCATGAAATTCACTTCATTGCATTAGATCAACGAAAGAACGACATATTGCATGTTGCACATTTAGTGCCGACATCTCTTAAGTTTGTATAAACCCCATGTAGATAATTTAAGTTGGTAGCCTTAGGAGTTGTAGAATTGTTGTTGCGATATTGGGACTCATCAAGCAAACTAAATTTACTAATGTAATTAACTATTAGTAATTATTAATAATTATATAATAACAACCACATTTAATTAATTATAATAACATATTACACAATATAATATTAATATATTAATAGTATATTTCAAACTATAACAAATTTAATATATAATATAATAAGAGCTTATGATTATTATTAATAATAGTTATTTATCTCTTAGTATTATTTTATGATCAATTATATATATCTATATATATATATATATATATTATATATATATATATATATATATATATATATATATATAT